>JAZGTJ010010526.1:0-17980 GCA_036877575.1 Botia almorhae
CTAAAACCACTGCATTTTGTACTTTGAAAAGTTTTATTATTATTATTATTACACGACTGTATTGAATACTAAAAATTCGCCAAAAACGATGACTACTCGCATTAGGTGAATGTTCAGCATGCCCTAAATCAACGCGACGTCATAGCATAACGATGGCTACAAAATTCGGCGTTAGGTGTGAGTCACATGACAGCAACGCTCCTGCATCATGTCAACAATGTACGAACCCTACGTACTGTTTGCGAACGATATGCGTGCCTGGGTAAGTTTGCGTTTGTCTTTGTTTGAGACAAAGTATGTGTAGCAACAACAATAACTGCTAAGAATATAACTATATTTTAGATTGCACGATATACTATACTATATTTGCACTATATTTGTGGTACGATATTGCAGTTGAGATGGACAAGTTTAAAAATGATAAAAACATCACAAATACAGATGCATCTCAAAAAAATATCCACTAGATGGCAGGAAATACCGATTTCCATGAAAGACCAGAAGCCAATTTAAACTGATGAAATCAATTCCGGCCGTTCACTATTGCCAGTCTGGAGCAGCCTTATCACGGCTCTCTTTCTCCAGATTCTCTTCAGGATTAGACAAACATCCTTAGAGGATTACAAGCATCATGCGTTTTGTTAGGGGGTTTGGCGCTCGGAGAAAGTATCTTATGAAGGACTCACAGAAGGAGGATGGGCTCTTTTCATATTTAAAGGTGATCTGTCACAATGTTGGCTGGAATACTGCGCCTCTGCCCTCCTCTGACACCAAAGTGTAATCCAGATGTTTTCCATAGATTCATGCGTTCATATATTTCCCATGGAAAATAGCAAATAGACACATTGTCTGTCCTGACAAGCCTCTGCTTAGCACAAAATATTCACATTAATAGAATGTGACTGGACTGAAGTCGTATAAACTGTATAGCATTGTGGTTGGTGAATTATGCATCAGTATAGAAAAAAACAATTGCTGTGCTTATAAACTGTGTCATCTTAGAATTTTATTTCTATGCATTTATTTGTTAAGTCATGGAAACATTTGTCAGTGGTGAGTCACATAGTCATTTTCATTGTGTCTACCATTATGATTATCTTGTGCTTCTTGTGTATCTTATGTGTTTACTTATAATCACATCTGACCTGATGACGCAAGTAAACATGGATTTCTTATAAAAACTATATTAGCAAGCCTAGTGGTTTTGAATAACATGTGGCTGTGAAACTAGCTGACTTTACTTGCAGAGAGTGTTTAAACTGTTGAATGTAGTGATATGGTGTTAGTGCTATTAGTGTAGGGTGTGTAATTAGATTGTCCCTGTCGAAAAATGATAGAAGTGTTTCTCATGCAAGTTCCAAGAGATTTGTCTGGAATCTAATAGAAAACAGGGCTCATTACACTTGACTTGTATTTAATTAAGTCTTCCCCACAGAAATTAAAAGGCTGAACTGTAATATTAAAAACAAAATTTTTCCCACAGGGTAAGCTTCCAAGGAACAATACAGTGTGGCAGTGTATGTGAGCTGGCAGCCGCCTCTACTTGACTTGGCTTGGGTTGACAGACAGCGACGCTGCTGTGTTGGAGAGCAGGGGAATTCTGGGTGATGTATGATTTTACAGACAGATGAACTGTGAATGTGGGACAACAGTTTACCCCGCCCCTCAGAACCCCAGGAATGTACAGGGAACAACTCATGTTGTGTCATTTTCAAATCAAACATACTGTAAACGATAATAGCTGACCACTTAAACTTTATGAGTTTGATACATTTATGGACATTATGGTAAAATCTAGATTTTACCACGTCTGAATCCAAAAACAAGATGCGTAATGAAACAATCACATGTCTAGATACAATACATCTTTGAGCTTTACTGTATTTGTAGTATTGCTATTTATTGGTAATGGCATTGTCTTTTACTGCATGCACCCCCTGTTGTGCTTGTGAACCTTTAGTAGTTTAAATGGCAGTTATGAGGTAGTTATCCTGTCCAATATAGTGTGATGCATGAGTAGTATGTGCTTGCACTGTCTCCCCTCGCAGTTTACAGTTGTATTGAGCTGTAAGGAGAGTATTTTTGAAACTTTAGTCCATTTTTGTACTCCCTTATTTGTCTTGTGCACTTAATCTCTCTCTTACACACACACTCACACACATTTTTACATATTGTGTACTCTGTGTGTTTCTCAGACAATCCTGCCAAAATGTGGCTTCTTTTAAGATCTACTGGAAGCCAGTGTATGAAAGCATAAAATAAATTACAATTCGTCACTGACACTGTAAGCTCTTCTAGTCTCCTCACACTTCACAGTCGGCACAGGAACAAGGAGAGTGACACACACCCATCAGCACATGCTCTTGTGCAGAGATTATCTCACCAAACAAACCTCTCCCTAGTAAAACAAAACACCTCCAAAATCCTGGTAGCACTCCAGTCCGTGCGAGAACAATAAGATCAATAAAGTTGCGTGAAAACACACAAATCATAAAGTGACAGTTTTTGGAGAGTTTAGTGCTGTGGTGTCTTAAACCTGCTTGCAACTGTGGTTTAAAATGACATGCAAATTGCTTTATTGCATTTGGTTTGACAGGTTAAGCGAGGGGAAAGGGAGAGAGAGAAACACAATTGAGGAAATCCAACTCTCAGGGTACAAATTACTATCAGGTTTGAAATAATATGTGTGACAATTTGAGTTACCCACCCCAAAAGCAAACAGAGAGAGAACAATGGTCTAATTTTTATCAATTAGTCAGGTTTGAACCTCAGACATAGAATTGTGTTTGGCATGCCGTTGCATTGCCACTGAGGTACCATGCAACTGTTGTAGCAACACAGAATAAAAATACCAGAGGTTGCTAATGCATTTTCAATTAGGAAGTTTAATGTTTGAAAATAACGGAGTTAACGACATGCAAACACAAGAAACAGTCACGTGCCAGATGGATGTCACCAGATTTATGTTCTTAATCGCTCAACACTCAGGTGGTTAAGATATCACATTTTATTATTTAAAGCTTATTTACTCTGTAGCCTGGAAACACCATCTCCGCTATAACTAATGTCCCAGCATTTGGTCTTTAATCTATTACTTTGTTTTTTTAGCCTTTGTCAAATCTTAAAAACAGCCCTTCTCATTGCACAGATTAATTTCAGCATTATGTTACTTGAGGGCCGCATCAGTTATTAAAATCTTCTTGCTGTCACATTACATCCTCATATGCAGTTACTGTTTTCTCTCTCAGCAGATGGACTTGGTCTAATAGATCTCTTTGCCTATACGCTTGCTCTGTGTAAATCATTAGCCACCAGCAAATGTTACTTGCTTTATCACTTTAGTGTTTCATCTTACAAAACAAACAGTGCTAGGTGGTGCCCTGATACCCGACAACTGCAGTGTGGAGTGTCTGAGACACCCAGTGAGTGGAAAAACTGAATCAATAAGAGAATGTGAAAACAGGAATTGTGACTCATTACATCAGGCTTCTGAGACGGTCTTTTCTGTGTCTCTGGCACTGTGATTAGTCACCAGTGATGGTTTGAGTTAACTGTGATTATGACCATGTTAACTGCGAACTGATAGAACCCATAATTCACTAAAAGTGTGATGTCATCACTGTTTGGAGGGCTATAGAGATAAGGTCATGCAGGCAGCCAGTGAGCTTTTTGTAAGGAAAAAGATTTTAGCCACAAAAGCTTTGTGTTTCTCATACCTTACTCAGCATTAATAACTGACAGCGTTATATTTAAGTTTGCTTCCACACAGAAAAGTGAGCTTGTCTCGGTCTGTGGGGCCACTCACATTAAATGAGAATGCTTAGCAGACTGTTAGCACCCCAAGGGCAGACAAGTCGCTCTACGTTAAACATAAAGAGCAGCCAAGAAAGTGTTTGTACGTGACACACTACCACACATAGTTGCTTTATATTTACTCATTCTTCTTCTTAAGAAAACGAATACATCTACAAATACAATACACATTTGCTCACAGTAAACAATCTTAAAAGCCCAATATAATTCAACAGCTCTGATGTAAACTGTTCTTGGACAGGATTTTATTTTCCTTATCCTCTGAGCAGAGCTCTTAGTGTTAGTTTGCCATTTAAATAGTGTTGCTGCAAGTATTTTACTGTCTTTTTAAATCAGTATTATTCTGACCTGATCGTTAGAGACCGCATGCCGCCAGCAGCATTGGCCAGCGATGCAATAATATGGCCACAGTGCAGCATGTGAACTGCAGGGATGCACTAGATTAATGACGGATTTAACAGATACCTCCGTTCAGGCTCCCAGGCGCCTGCGCAAAGGCTTCTTGCTGGACCAGGCACAATCAAACATGATCGCTGTTAAATTCTCCCCATCGTATTTTTTGGCTGGGCTCCATGCGGTGCTACCTGCTGGAGGTAATCTTACCCCTGAACTAGCTTTGCATGCCCCACGAGGTGGATCTTTACTGTAATGCTTTTAACACATGTGCAGGGGTGGAGGTGAAAATTGTGGTGCTGGAGTTCTGGAGCAGCAGGGGTCTGAGGAAGCGTCTTAGCAGGGAAGGAAGGAGAATATGGATTAGGATCAGTTGTAGATAAAACAGATTGTGCTTGGGGAAAAATCTCAGAACTCTGTATTTGCTTAAATCAGATGGAATGTTGGATTAAGAGGAGCAGGAAACAGAATATATAAATGTTTATCATTCTAGACATTCCATTGACATTTTTATAATGAGCTAATAATACTTTTAATTCCCTAATTGAGACAATGTTTCAATTGTTTTTTTTTCATTTTCATTACATGATTTAGTATATTGAACCATTTGAATTTAAGATACGTTGTTTACTACTTTATAAGAAAAAATGTGTCCCACAAAGTAGCTGAAACACACACACACACACATATTGAAACCCAAACATGCAGTTGCACCTCACAGAGCCTTTCACCTTGACTCTGAACAATCTGCTTACATGCTCAAGTGCAGACATGTTCAAAATAATTCGTTTGCTCACTGTCCAAAACACAAGTTCCTCTGTAGCCTCTGGGACTGGAAGGTAGCTGCTTTAAGTAATTATTATGAATAAGAGACAGAAAAACTCATGAGGCAGCAATGAACAAACTTTAAAGAGCCAAAAGAGACTAAATAGGGTGAAAACACAGGGTGACCGGGTAAAAAACACACCCGGAGATCGAAAGGTGGAGGAATGGAAATAAGAGAGGGTTCCTGCTCGGTGCCAAACATGGGTCAAGCACCACCACGACCTTTCCATACTGCAGATGTTGTGCGCTTTGAAGCACATTCTTACCGTCCTAAAGGGAGTCTACCAACACAGGTGTCGACACACTCCCTCGTGCCGGGCTCAATAATTTACGGCCAAGCAGCGCCTGGGGGAGTCACAGGAGAGGGGTATTCCCTGTCAGAATGAGGTCCTGGCTGCTGGCAACAGCCCTGGACCGCAGTGATGAGAGCCGATGTAGATAAAGTTGAGCGCAGAACGGAAAGAGGCCCCTCTTGTCTCTTATATACACAAACCCCTCAGGCAGCACATGAGTTGCATGTGCTGCACTAACAGCCTAAATCACCATAAGCGGCTCTCGCAGCCCCACTGACTTTTTGCCTGAGTGGGGCTCCTTCAACCAGCTGAATCATGAAATGTTTGAAGAATGGTGTCATCACCCGAAAGACTGAAGTCTAGGCCTTGCCACTAGGGGGAGATAATAAGCAGCTCAAGAGGCGATTAAGACAGATTGGATGTATCTGAGAACTGCTAAGAAATATTTTTAGAGGCTAAAAATGTTGTTTATTTACATTTAGGAATAGCTTAAAATAATAAAATGACACGTATTTCCAATTTTATGTCACACATTTGTTCTTCTGTATCTAAAGCCAAGGAAGCCAATGTTATTTCTCAGAAGTCTGTAGATCTTTCAATTCTTCTCAGTTATGTTTCTTTTCTATGTTTCTTCTAACATTCCTCAGTAGAAATGAAAAACAGACACAAAGTAGATAATTTGGTTTAGGAGGGATTTGTTTTTATATTGTAATCTCTGAGTTTGTCTGAACAAAACTCTGAGCACAATTGGAGAGCTTGAGACAAATCTCTTCTGAAACTCTTAGGAAAGGATTTCGGCAGAAGTTTCCATTTGCTCTCACTGCTGTCTAGGATAAATCTCTAGGATCTCATTTGTGATTTGTCCTATGGGTCGTGTCTCACAGTCTATTAACTTACAATGTAAGTTAATAACGTAGTGTTCTCTATGTACCTCATGTAAGGAGATCAGTCAGCCAATATATGGGCTTTGGGGAGAACAGACACATGTTATAAACATACAACATGCTGTTATTAAAGAGTAAGTAATACATGTGGATCTCAGAGCAGGGGAAGTGGAAATGAAAAGCTTGATGCTGTGTAATGATGCCTTTGTTTTGTGAGATATGGTCATGTCCTCAAGCTGTTTGTTTCTCAGGGACAAAAAACAATCTGCCCACTTTTTATCTCTTCACTGATGGAAGGCTTAGAGGGATCAATCCTATTTTTTAATAATGCCTTTGGATGAGGCACTCCCTTTTTAATCTTTCTTTCCGGTGACATTAAATCCTCACTATTGTCCAATGAAATTGTCCTGTCCCATGGACAGAGGATAAGTAAATCATACATCTGCTGCTGTTACAGAGGCCCACCTGTCTAGGTAAATAATTAATATAGCCTTGACAATATAGGCATGACTATCAGCGTGGTTGTGATTCATCTGCAGGTGATTACAGCCGTGCTGATTCTGATTTTATGCAGGTTTTATACACCAATTTTTAATATCAGTTAACTTGTATCTTGAAAAATATTTGACCACTTCTTGTTTTTTTTTAACTGGCAATTAAAATAGTTCCAAAAGAAGTAAAAACATCAAGCGTTTTGTGTTGCCAAGCAATGGACAGACCAATGTGTAAGTAGATTGACAGAAATCACAACAGTTCAATATCTTAATGGACTTCGGATTTTTGTTAGAAAACATCTCATTTTTGCTTTCCCAGTACTCCCTTACAGTAGATTATTGATTGCTAAAGAATTGTTTCGAGATAAAAGAGTTTTCATTTATTTGATTACATTTAAATGTTACCTATTTAGATTAAAATCAGTTCAAAGATTAGGATTCTGTGGTAAAATTTCTAAATACCTGTATTTTCGTCCAACAGTGTTTACTAAAAAGAGACACTGGAAAATGTACTAGATCTTTATCATTTTGTGAAAAAACTACATTGCACAGCAATGTAGAATGTGCAATTTCCCGTTCTTGTGCTGTATCTTTAAAATCCCCTTATTTGAGTGACAGTAAAAGATTCTGTTGCATCCATTCATACCAACTGTTTGTTAATGGGCTGGCACATTCAAGCATGAGAGCTTAGGTGTCACTCTGACACCATTCCCTTTCCTTCTAACAAAGTGTCATCCTGTTCTGTCAATCACGGCTGTAGTACTCCTTAAAGGACCTAACGAATGCTTTGTTACTATGTCTGCTACCAGGCTGGTTATGCTGTCTGATCCTTACTCCATAAACCAGAGCCCTGTCAGCCCATTTGAATCGTGACAGTGATGAGAAGAACTGCAGGAAGACTGTTTACACAACACACTGCGCACTCACAGGCTTATTGAGGTGTACTTAGAAACAGGTGATATCCCTCATGCAGGATGATTCTGGCAGGCGTGGAAGGTTTGTAGGGATGTAAGTGCTCAGGTTACAAGACCTTTCATCCTGCGCTCTAAATAATAGAAAACATCTTTGTGAGGATATGATGGAACATTTAACTGTGTGCATGAATGTGTATGAGTGTGGCAGGATGTCCATATGGTTGATTGAATCGTAGCATCTGAAGCTGGGATGGTCTTGTGCTATATGTGGGGGTGAGCGTATGTGTGGGTGTGTGTGGGTAACCCTTAGCCCCTGGTGCGGTCTCTAATCGATCACGTCTGCTCCTGCCGTTTCGCTGGGCTTGCATGGCCACGTGGGCTTTGTAGAGTTCATCCAAACCGAAGCCCTGACTCAGCAAGTGACCGGAAGGCAGGGCATCCAGAGCTGGGAAATAGCTTTACATTGCGGGATAGAGCTTCAGGAAACACAGCGTTGGAGTACGAGGCTGCCAGCAACTCTGTAACACTGAAACACTGTTCCATCTCAATAGGATACTTCTTATTTCTTTCACTGGCTCGGGTTTTTAAACCACAATCAGAGTGATATTTTATGGGATGTGTATTAAAGCTTGTAGGAAAGTAGGTTCCATTATCTGAAACGTTTAGGTCAACATTTGGTTTTTACCCTAATGACTCTCATTTGAAAGTACTAATGTAGTAAGTGGATAAAGGTTTGTAAAGGTCTGTATCCGCCAGCATTGATGTGGGAGAGTGGAATGTGAGCTAGCGCAGTGTTACAGTGCAGCGTATGGGTGTAGTGTTATGGGTGTATAGAGGTGGTGGTGCTCTGAAGCCAGGGCTCCACACTATGGATTCTGTCTATTAATGGAGCAGCTTTTCCCCTGATCTTCATTCAAAATCCATCACTCAAGTTGGGAAAGTTCTCCATCCATCATCTATTTTCTCAAGAGCTGTTCCTCTAGAGACCTCATCTAAAGTAAATCAACTTCACTTTTCATCTGCACCACTGCCCTTCAACACTTATTTATCTGTGAAAAAAAACTCTGGCCTTAGATCAGCAGGTTTTTAATGATCTAACAATAAAATCATGTGAGAAAATATCATTGTTTCAGAGTATTTAGCTGGGGTTTGCTTGGTGTTGTCCAGTACAGTTAGCCAAATGTCAACAATGTAACATGTAAATAGCGTTAAATTATGACAGAGCTCCCACAAGCCCTATTGTTAAACCCTTTACAGCCTTAAAATTTAATTAATTAATAATCAATGTTCATAAAATTCTGATATCACCAAGTATACTGGCATGTAAATATTTAACTGGTATTAGATGATGTCATGTCTCCGGTCATTTGTTCATAATGCTGATTGTCTTTACTGCGAACATCAGACGTGGTGTAACTCCCGGATTGTGCGGTCATATCAAAACAGAGTCGCTGCTCATTCTGACCAATCAGGGCGGAAAATCGGAGACAAGGGACCTGCCCGTGGCCTTCTAAAGCTCGGCCAACATGCAGTAACCAACGCTTAGGGTGTTCTATGGCTAAGAGGCCTTCCAGAGTGTCCTTACAGATCACACTAACAATCCCTATTGTAACAAATCAATGGGAAGCTAATGTCTCTTTGAAATATGCAATTATCCATGCCAGGGGGTGGGGCATGATGGGATATGGTTAAGTTTTTAGAATGTTGTTAATATGTCTGGTGTAGGGGTTGAACTGCCATGAAAGAGGGATAATACTGGGTCTTTCTCTAACACATGTGATATGGTTGTATTTAAATAATGTTGCTAAGATGCCAGGGGTTGAACTGCCATGGCAGAGGGATGACATTGGGTCTTGCTCTAGCATAAGCATTTTTTTGGTCAGCTATTCCAGCTAAACCAGCACCCAACCAACATAACCAAAATGAACCTGCATGGTGATTTATGCTAGTCTAAGCTGGTCTTTTCAGCAGAGTTGGTGTCATCGGTATATATTCTAAAATGAACATTAGCCCTATCTCTGGTCAGTGTTATTGTGGGAGGGATATTGGAATGTTATGTTCTTCAGAGGTTTTAAGAAAGGGATTGGCAGGATATTTCTAAATTCCCAATTTCCAGTCTTTTCATAAAAGAATTATCCAGAGTGCACCCTTTAGAAAACAATTGCTTGATTAGCTCAGCTGTGGTTTTTCTCTGTGACAGACAGTAGATAATGGATATTTACAGTGATTACAGCAGACAAACACGTCTGGGCGTGCGGCTGTATTATGCTCCTGTCTCTCACAGTGGATGCGTTTTAACGAGGAACAAATTGTCTGTGGATTTCCTAATTGATGACTCTTACATTTACTCAAATGTGTTTCCGCTCCTCTTTCAGCTCAATGTATCTTAATAAATGTAAAACTGTCTGTGGAAATGAGAAATGTTTAAGTTTGAGTTTGCGATTCTGAGTTTTGTATGTGTGTATTCAAAGATCTGCTTCAACGCTTCTGTTTAGACAAGAGTGATAAAGACTTTCAGCAAGAGAAATTAAGCTGATGACAGAGTAATTTACGGTGTGAGCCAGGGACCAGTTGTAATCTTCATTGAGGGGGTGGATTTATTGTTGATCTCTTTGGCTATTGCGTTAGAAACGTACGGGTGAAACGCCATTATATTCAAAGCCCCTGCTAACTGCAGAAGCAAAATAAACATGCCTGATTTATCACCTGAGAGGAAAGAGCTCAGAAACTATACACTGTAGAACAAAGTTGGACGTGACAAAGCCAAATTGCTCTTGGTGTTTATCACCCGCTGCCTGGCGCAGTTCTGGGTGTTTTGTTCTGTTTAATTCATTATGTGAGCCTCAGATGTTACACGCCCTGTAGATCAAAAGATTCTAGAATGAATCCACTATTATGTGAAGCTATTGTAGCTGCGCTACACCTGCGCTATACCTGCGTGCACGTGCGTTTGTTTATGTTTATAGAAGCATGCATGCTGTGAGCTGCCCTATAATATTTATTTAGATAGTTAGGGCCTGCAACCCAAAACAAAATGTATAACATCATCCCATTGAGTTTCTCTTCATTTCATGGCCTTGAGATAATTACAGTTTATTCTTCCATTCCAGTCAAGCTTCATCAGAAAACTCATTGACTGAAGGCTCAAACTTTCACATTTAGCACTTGAACCTGTTGGAGTGGGAAATACACAGACAAAGAAAATCCACACATTGTGCAAAGAAGATCCACAATCAATTGTGTTATCAGACCGGAGGGGTTTTTCTTCTCCTTGAAAGAGAGGACGCAGAGAGGATGTTCAGTACACACCTCTGGGGAAATCAAGGTTTTCTTCACACCAGTTTTGGCAAACTAAAACCCAGCCCTATGGAACGTGAACAAACAGTCTTTGTTTCCGATGCTTGGTTGAGTTTTAAAAGGGAGAGGAAAGACTTTGTTTGTGTGTGTTGTTGGGACATTGGCAGAGACTGACAGAAAGGGAGAAAACCCAGAAGAATAAAAAAAGTAGGTGAGCAGGTGCTGTGGAGTTATGAAACACTATCTTCTCAGAAGACTGCACCTGAAATCTCAGGCTCTCTGAGAGTAATCAGCAGCAGCATTCTCCCTTCAGACACTTCATCCTCCGAATTGTAGAACTTGGACACCAATTTCACCATTTCATCATGCAGCACTGGCCCATAACAGAAGCCGCCCTCTTTTATTTTCATAGTTCATTTTAAGTAAAGAGACAAAGGCTACAAATTCTCCCAGTTATTCCAGCATAATAAAGGAAAATAAACAGACTGTTATTAGATCATGGGATTTTGTTCACAATTAAATCCTTTTGTACAGATTGTAATAGGTATGAAGGGGTCTGTGCATATGCGGTTGATGATGTTTGTGTCTTGGACTTTGGCAGCTTCTGAATTGTTATGCTTAGTGTTTTACATTTAGATAATAAGGGTGAATTGCTCCTTTTAACTGAATGGATTTGAATGGATTTTGGAACCCATATGTATAGACTTCCAAATCCCTCTTTTCTATCCTGTGCTCAAAAAGAATTATTGGCATGGTATTCACATTCTGAAATGTTCTTATTGAACACTTTGGTACCTTTGTGTTTGAAGTTTGCATTGTGTACTCTGTGTGTCTGTTTCCCTTCGTTTTATGGTACAGAGGATTAATTGTAGTGCAGCTGATATTAGAAACATGATTAGAATAAGTGACTATAGAATAGATGTTGTAGATGAAACTGTAAGTGTGTGTGTGTCTTTAAAAGCACTTACTTTGCTTCAACTGTCCTTTACTTTGTCACTAGAAAGGTTTCACCCTTTTCAGATACTGTCATTAATGAACAGTGCTGGTTTCCCCAAAAGCCCCTTTAAAGTCATCAAAACTGTCCTTCACTGACTAGCCAATGTAGACAGATATTTAAATGAATACTCTACCCTAAAATGGAAATTGTCACTTTCCTCTCCCTTAAATTGCTTACATATGTACAGGCCATACAATATATTACTGTCTACTACGATCACTCAACTGACAAAATATTAGAATATGTCTGAGCAAATTTCGAATGGGATAAACAAATTGATTGTAGAAGTTACAATTACAATTTGATACCAGGTGCATAATAATACAACATACTGAAAAGATCGTTCTTTAATCTCTCAAAGATTTATCGTAGAAACCATCAACTCAGCATTTTGCCGGTCCTTTAGCGTGTCCTTCAGCCAAACCAATCCTAACTGGACCGAAGCCGTAAGACACTCAACCTCTCTCCAGCACATGTTCCTTTAAGTAAATAATTATAATCTAGCTCCCTAATATCATGTTTGTTCAGTTTAGTGGTCTGTTTAAAAAAACGAATAAGCAAAACGTTTAAGGAAACATCAAAGGCAATCACTCCACCCATAGACAGGGCACACCACAAAGCAGAGGAATTAACCATCTCACCATAATCAGGGATGAAATTTTTCCGAAAGAAAGATTCTAAAAATATCTTCTGCTTACTCCTCTTCCATTTTGCCTCGCATTCTGCTTTCTTCAATATTTCCTCTCCAGTTTATTCTGTACCTCAGGTTATTTACCCTATAACTTGAGGAATGATGAAATTGTAAGACTAGACATTGGCCAGTGAGAGGAAGATTAGTGTGTCCTGGCAAAGTTTGGAAGATTGAGTTTGTTGGGGCACCCTGATGCCTGTCACGTCCTCCTGGGTGAGCCATGCACTGCCATGTAGCCCAGCCAACTCACTGCTCTCACTCACTGACACAGAGATGTGTCATTTGGTGTAGATCCACCTGGCCCTGACAGATTCTAATTATACCATTTACTCTGAAATGACATTCATTGATAAATAACGGTTAAAAATTGTATACTTGTGTTTGTAATTTTAAGAATGTTTTTCATTTTTATCAGAATGGTAATTAAACAGGATCTATTTAGCATTTTGTACTGTGTTTGTTGTGATTGGTAATTGGAGTTGGAGCAATGGAATGTCCTGGGCGGAGTGTGGGAGGTCCCGCCCCTCACATGTGTGTGGGGTTCGAGAGAGAGTTAGAGAGGTTTTCTCACTGTTTAAAGTGTGGTTTTCCTGTGTTCTTTGCTATTTTGGTGTGCATATTTTTAAAACTAGTTTATTCATTGAATTGAGGAGACTACAAAATGAATATTCATAATTGACTAGATCTGATCTTGAATATTTCAATAATTTGAAATATTATAGATTGTATTATAAAATATTACTATAGTTCATCATCTTATATATATCTGGAACTTACATTTCTTAACTTGTTGATCTTGTTGATTATGATAGTTTGCATCTGTGCCACATAACATTGTGGTTATTTCACAAATGCACAAGTAAATACGTATGCATGGGTGTGCTCATATTAATCATTTCTATCTGGGCGGTGAGGCTGGTTTATTTGATACAGAGAGCTCTGTCTGTAGAGCCATAGCGCTAATGAGTGACAGGAGCTCCCACAAACACAAAGCTCTGCTTATCCTCTTTAAGGCATAAATCCAAATTCATTTGAGTAATCCCTTGCAAATATTCCCCACAAACCTCATGATGTTCATTAAAGCTTCCGTGGTGATTTCTGGGAGAGAGCTAGTGCTTTTGATCTGACCCCACGCCCAACACATGCTGATAGACATAATGCTCTCAGGGGAAAAGGTTATACATCAGATGTATTTACACAATCAAACACAGTGTGAGAGTGAGCTCATGCTACTCTCAGCTTCAATGAGACGACTTTCTCTGCTTTCACCTTTGGTGTGTGCGTGTGTTTATACGCAGTTCTGGGGTGTTAATTATCCTGTCTCCCGTAGTCCTCCTAAGTGTGTGTGTTTTTCTTGCTTTGTTAAGCTTTACTGCCCGTAAACGTATAGTTCTCTGGGAGTCCTGGGCTTTGATGGTGTGCTGTTAATATTCCCTATTCTCCTTCACTAATGTGTAGTTGTCTCCGCAAGACTGTAAAACATGGCTGAGATGACTAGGTTAAGACCTTTCCACAAAAACATTTACACATTTGGAAAACGCTTTAATCCAAACTTACAGTGCATTCATAATTTACATTTGATCAATAGGTGTGTATCCTGGGAATTGAACCCACAACTTTGGGCTGTTAACTCAATGATCTACCAATTAAGCTACAGGAACTAAAAGCCATTAATAGCCTTGTGAGAACCAGCCCTTGATTTGCTTTCTCTTTTTTTAACCATCATTTGATTTAGTTTTCTCTTTGTTCATTCTTTCGCTTATTGGCATCTGCGTGACTCCGCTCTAGGCGGGTATATTTTGTTCTGGGGCATGTACCATGTTTATTTCAGCCAAACATCAGAAGAAGTAAAGACACAACAAACCAAAGTGAGCCCATTTGGATAGCTGGCTGGTAATTTATGGCTTCACAAATATAGCAGCAGATCATGATGTGGTCCAGAAGGCACTGTGGAGTCGAGCTGTTGACAGTGAGCGATTGGATATGCTTTACCCTCCCATTATTCAAAAATGTAGTCTTGAAACATCCCATGTGCTCTATCAGCTCTGGCTGTACCCATTGGCTCTGTGCTGATGTGGCATAACCAGGTTACCCACAATTCCTTGCACACTTTGCTGGTCCACATGAGCAGTGAGGGTAATAGGGTGATAAACAGTGTCTGTGCACATTTGTGGCCCTTGTGATGTGAAGTGTTGTCATTTGTGGCTAATGTGTGGCTTTACTGGACAACAGATAAGTCTGTTTATTAGGCTGATTTAAAAAGAAAGATTTAAAGTTCAGGCTGAAATTTTAAATGATTTGAAATTTTTGTTGTGTTAAGTACCAACCAACCAAATGTTTAGTCAAGAGTTTAGTCAAGTTTACATTCAGAATTGAAGACAAGACAGGGTGCCACAAATAAATGTTTGCAATTTTTGAATACTCTGTATATGTATATATATATATGCATGTGTATAAAAAAAACTTACCTTATCTTGGATAATATGCTGACTTGCACAGTACTGTTTTCTGACAAAAAAGTCATCAACTGATAGTCATACTGAGGGGTATGAGTCACTTACATTTGCACCTTAGACAAGGATGAGGTAATGCTCCTTTGTTCACTAATAATAAGGCTCTCAATAATGAGAAAAAAGAGGAAAAAGAGGTCATATTCTTCTATTGTAAGATGGGTAATTGGAGCTCCTCACATAGTCATTGCCAACTTCTCTTTACACCAAAAAAAGACAAACTTGAATGGCTGATTGTGGTGAGCAGCGGTGGCTTTGCTATTGAAGGAGCCCGGCGAGCTGTCTCCTGTTCACAAGCGAGACCATGTCACAGCATGTCCCGTCACGCCTGTCTTGCACATCAAAATGTCAATGAAAGTTAAATATTTATCTGCCTATTCCCTGCTTAAGCAACTTTATAACAGCTCAGTTGACTTTGTGTTTTAATGTGGTAGAAGAGCAGAAGTTTGAGTGGTTGTTTTAATCTCTGCACTTTGTGAAAGATTTTTTTTTCTGTCATATGGATGCAATTTGAAGTTTATGCGTTTGCATATTAGTGACAAAACGTGGAGGTCACTGAGTCACTTGGAACATCATAAGAGATTAGTAATCTCTCTGTTAAACTGCACCTGTCTCAGATGAGAGGACACGTCATTCATTTCAGTGGTTAGATGTGACATTCCACATATTTGTCACTACATGGAGTAAAAACTTTAGGTTTAACTGTTGGTAGTAATAAATTGTTTAATTTCTTTTTCTTTGTAGATGCTTTGTATGTCTTTGATTTTATTCTCAATATGTATTTAATCTTAAATTTGTGTCACTTTCCTTATAAAAAATAACAAACCAGGCTAAGATGATTTGTTGATCTTAGCTGGCCATGTTGGAGCTCAGCTGGTTTAGCTGGTCAGCTGACCAGCTGCAGAAGTATCCAAATTGTCTTTGCATTATGTGAGATGTGAAGTGGGGAATGAAGGTGCCCCTAATTACTGAGTAATTAGGGTGTGAGGTCAGGAACTTTAAGCCTTTAGTAGACCGTTTGGACAATATGACTCTCTCTCTTTCTCTCTTTTTCTCTCTCTCTTTCTCTCTCTCTGTCTTGTTCTCTATCTCTCACACAAACACAAACACATACACAGAACCCTTAAACACAAGAGCTCTTGAAGACCAATTCCTCTGTACATACATTCACTGTTAGTAAAATGCAGAAAGGTGCTTTTGTTATACTTTGATATAATATGCATATGTAATTTGCTATATATGCTGGCTTACTTTATCATGACCATATTTTAGCATTTTTCTGTAAAGAAGGTGAAGAACTTTTTGTAAGAAGAGAAAACTGTGTGAGTGGCAGAGTGTTTGGGCAGAGAGTTTCTTTAAACGGGGGACAGGCAGTGACTGCTGTGAATGGGTCAGGGAGAGTCGGCCTCCTGTTGCTGTTTGGAGACGTCTCTTTAGCCTCCCTACAGAAGAAGAAAGCTGAACTGCCACTCGGCCCACAGCTGACACTGCCTGCAGCTATTTGCAGGGCCCTGTGTGAATGCAATAGAACCATAGGTGGATGGGGGCTAATTTAACAAAGTGAAAGCAAATCATCATAGAGAGTGAAAGGGGTGAGTGAGGGAAGAATCCGTGTGTGTTAGTGTTTTTAGACTACTGTCAGACTGGCCAGCAGGGGGCTGCGTTGGGAATTCCCAAAACATGCTGAAACGCATCCCATTCTGCATCCATTATTAGCCCGGCTAACCTCAGTCCTGCTCACCAACGATCTTTTCATTAATGTCTTTCTCTCATTCATTCTAGCCAACTCACTGACTCCTCCATTGGTTGTAAAATAACTTGGCCCACTGAACCTGAGAAAGTCACATAAACTTAAGGAAGGCTTGATTCTTGCTGGTGTGAATTCTAATTCAAATATCTAATATATAATATAATATCTAGTATGAAAGTAACAAAAGACTTGTAACATTTATTTTTAGAAAATTGCAGTTTAACTTTAACCAACCATGTACATGTAGCATCGACCAACTGCAATGTACAAAACAGAATTCACATACCACTAACCTTTTGGCAGCAGCACATGTGTCATAAATCATGTTTATAGATAGACATTATTTAGTAATCTCCTCTTAATAAAATCTAAAGTGAAATACATGGAGTTTAAAAGAACATTAAGCTACAAGAAATCGTAAGCCATCAAGAAGACATGTAACACAAGTCGGATCTTTGAGATCATTTAATTTTACACGTTCTTAAGTAAACAAGCTTTATGAGGACTGCCATTTAGCACTTATTTGTTAATAAGCCATATGGGAGTTTTTTATGGTCTAATCTGAATATACAGACATGGGTACTTTTTTGTTAACATCTGTCTTGTGACTTGAGTCATCACTGCAGGACGTTGCACCCACATCACTCTCATTAAAAGACAGAGAAGATGACATTTGGCATTAGGAGATAAGGTCAGTAAGATTGCAGACATTTATTCAGGGTCTATATTTAAGGGTTGTGGTTGTACCCACTTTCTGTTTATAAATTTATTTACAATTTCTATATTTTGTTTCATGCTAAAGCACATCTATGGTGAACACTGTTTGACAAATTGATCATTTGAATGCCATTGACTAAAGGTTAACCATAGAGCTTTATGGTTTGCATGGCTTTTACAATGCATACAATGTTGCCACTACTTGACAGATGTTTTGTGAAATCATACCTATCTCTATGATGCAAAAAGGGTGGAGCAGTGCATTTAGATGGGGGGCAGGGTTTTGGAGAGGGGGTGTGTGCTAGTTATTAAAATGGCAGAATTCAGCAATATAGCACCTTTTACATTTTCGTATTCAAATCTTGAAATTAGAAATGAAAGTTCTTATTTCGTTTTACAGGA
>JAZGTJ010010527.1:0-17977 GCA_036877575.1 Botia almorhae
CTATCCATTGTCACCCCTGCATTGCAGGATTGGTTACTCTGTGCATGCTCGCTAAATGTAATGTTTCTATAATGTGCTTCAAATTTGTGTGGTTCTCCATCTGCAGGCAACTCTGTTCATGCTGATAAGAAGTTTCTGGATAAGTACATGCCGCAGATCATGCGACACCTGCACTATCGCATTGTAGACGTGAGCACTCTTAAAGAGCTGTGCAGGTACGTGACGCAGGTGTGCTGCCGGGGTCGGCAGAGCTTGTGCAAAATGTTCATCTTTGGGTTTAATCAGATGACCCGACGGCCGCTGTTAGCGCATTAGTGCCTGCAGACGTGCCGCAGCATGCGACGTTGCAACTGTTTTTAAATGAATGGAACATAAAAGTTAATTAGAGCAGTCACACTGTGACTTACCCAGCACTGCAGGACTTCCTGCTCATTTAAATGATTGTACGACCTGTGCTTCATTTTAAATTGTAATTCTTCTGGGGGATTTCTTCTTCTGTTGCCTAGACGATGGTATCCGGGGGAGTTCAAGCTTGCGCCACATAAGAAAGCATCTCATAGGTTTGAACTTGTTTTACACTCATATTATCGATTGTGGAAAGTTTGGGATCAAAAAACTTTAGAGAGCCATTTTGTGTTTTGTCTGAATAACGGTGTGTGTTTGGATTTTCAGAGCACTGGAGGACATCCAGGAGAGCATTAGAGAACTGAAGTTTTACAGAGCCAATGTTTTCAAAACTGTGTTGGAGGAGAAGAAGAGAAAAATCGTTGAAAATGGCGATAAGAAGAGTGTGAGCTAACTCATGGGATGAATCTGGACTGGTTTTAGGATCTGATGTGGAATTTTCATGTTGGGGGTTGTGTTCATTTCCTGTTTTAGTTGACATCTCGGTGAATGGCTTAAAAAAACGTCAAAAAAGACGTTTCAAATATATGCAAATGTTCAATTATTTTCAGCAAGACTTATATGACACTGTAGGAATCTGGTTTGCTGCTTGCTTTTTATTGGATCATGTTGGTACGCAGTAATGAAACGTGTGTTTCAGTCGGTTCCTCTGTCATAGTATTACTGTCACACCCTGTTTTTGAAATAAAATCATCTGTTGTAAGTCAGGAGCATTTTAAATGTGTGTCGTCTTGAATTTGATGTTTTCATTGTGTGCCGAGTGAAATGATTGTAGTAACTACAACCCGCCAATAGATGTCAGTATACAGTCAATAAATATCAAGAACAACCGCGGGCGCTAATCTCGACCTGTGAAGTACAAGGTCAGTTAAACGACTATTAACTAACATATTTGAACCTTTGAAATATTAAACACATTTTGATGTGTTTAAATTGAGAAATGACGTTCGCAAACTATTTCACTTAGTTAATGAGATCTATTTTCGTGAGAAACGAGTATATTGAGTGAAGACACGGCGGTCCACAGATACTTTGAGGAGAGGCTGATAAACTAAGCAGGTCGATGACAATATGGTAAGTCATTTTAAGAGAGAAGTGGGTTATTACATTCAAATAGCTTGATTCTGAAAGATTATTAAGACAAAGTGTAAACATTGCGCACAGTGAGGTCGCAATCATGTATTACAATAAATAGACACTTTCATTGAGATGAAGGTATTTTCATTTCAGTCTGTGTGGTCAGAGCATGTAGAGGTAACATCAGCACTTGTTATCACTGGTGTCTTATTGAGGAGAGCGTGTATCTCCATGTTTTGCTGGAGATGCTTCATCTCTGAAGCTCTCTTGAGGATGAATATCATGTAACCTCATTAGTGATCCGCACAGACGCTCTGATCCGGACAGCTGTGCGCCACTAACATCTGCTCACTGATGTTTTTGCTCCAGTCTGCTCGGAGGATTTAGAAATGAACATAACTCTTCTCGTGTGAATGTGTTTAACATTTAGTCGGTAACATTATGGAGGTCTACAAAGATGCTACACAGATGTGATATCTACCAAACATCTGTTTCTATATATGCAACATATTCACTTGAAGGGTTAGTTCACCCAGAAATTGTTATGGACAATACTTGTATTACTTATAAGCCTTATATTACTCTGAACCCTCGATCACCATTCACTTTCATAGTATGATAAAGATGCAATTAAAGTGAATGGTGACCGAGGCCTTTGTTTCCCATATAGGAAGTTATATCATTTGAAACCAATTTTTGAAACCAATTGTTGACCCTATATAAAGTTACATAGGTTATATATAAGGTATATTGGGGTGTTTTTGTTCACTTTGGTTTAGCGATGGAGAGAGAGGGATGGGTGGAGATGTGGAAGGTGGTGATGGAGCAATAGCAGATCAATCCATCATGGATTCATAAACTCGAACCAAGAGGAGCTCAGATAATTACTGACAAAGCCTCGTAATTTATCACACTTATTCTGACAGGCTCCTAACACTCGTTAAAGCTTCATTAAATTTGTGCTTTGAAAAATAGATGTGCGTTTGCGCTAATTTAATTACCTGCCAATTATCATCAGCTAAATTGAGTTGATTTTAGTACATGTTAAAAATAAACTCTCTGTATTGACATTGAGTGTTTGAGAAACGTGTTTATATTTAAAATACCCCAAAATATCACTGCTAATTTTTCATATATTGTAAGTGTGAACTGTTGTGTTATTTTATTTATGATAGGCTGTGCAGTAAGACACTTTTCACGCTACAGTGTTGACGAAGACGAGATCAGGAGCAGATCAGAGGAAACACTCCAAATCAAAGGTGAATATGTGCCTTCTAAAGAGATCTGTGACATGACATGTAGAATAAAGTGCGTTTTGATCATTTTTATGACATGAAGCGTTCATTCATCACCTGCAATTGTAAAACATTCGAGTTGACTCGAGAAATACACTTTAGCATGCTAACATAACTAACATGTTGCTAACATGCAACCATTACTTACACTGTAACATTTTTACAGTACATAAAGTATATTGAAAATGCAACAATGCAGCACAGTGCTGAAATATCGTTTCACGTACTATTAAAAAATAAAACTGCAGACACCACATCGCGCCGGTATTCAGTGCTAGTAAGCTAGTTTTCATTTGGAACGCAGCCAGACGCAAGTACTCATAAGCTGAGGTGTTGTTTGGCGCCACGTATGGACTGACATTTAACTGGAAAATTAGTCTTAAGCACCATGAATTTAGACATCCATCATTTGTCATTGTGAATTCATGCAGCGGAAGCATGCTAGTATTAAAAAATTAAACCCTATTATGTTGTTAGTCCGTGCTGAAGTCAGCATTGTTCTCCCATCCTGCCTGGCAGTCCGGACTTTTATGAGGAGATTTTATCCAGAGAGCTGCACAGGGACAATGTGACAGATGCCACTTACCCCTAAGAGACACCCCTCCCACCCCCCCACCCTCCATGAGACCTGCGGCATCGACTGGCAGAAATGTTCTGTACCTGACACTGCAGTCTGCAATTACTGCCTCAAGACTCAGGAGGAACCTGTTAGAAGCTATATTTACACATCCAGTTCAAACATATGCTTTTGCGACTGAAATATCAGTCAAATTTAGATTAGATTAAAAAAACTCGACATATGTTGTTGTGTTACATGCAAAATGTCGAGCTAAGTGGCATCTGCAGACAGATGATGCCGGATCGTTTCTCAGAAATGTGTCGATTTTAACTGAAGGTGATTGTGAAGTGGATGTGTGCAGTCAGTTTTCCTCAGATTCACACGGGCATCCAAGTCCATCAGCTGGACGGATGTAGTTCACCACAGATCCGGCGTGTCTGCCTCACCCTGTCTGTACACTGGAGAGGATGTTTATTTTCAGGGCCAATTTTCGCACATGGAAGATCAATAACTGAAGGTGTGGCAGATAACAAAAGCCGGTGTCATTTTAAATAGATGAAGGTGGTGAGACATTTAGAGAATAATCGAGTAACAAAGTCTGATTCTTGCAATAAAGTCCCGGTGTGACTTTCCTCACACCTGTATTAGAAGAAATTCTGGAGGTCTGTCAAGCATTCGAGAAGCACTGAGTTGTTCTGCTTGTCTTTGGGGCAGAAGGAATCAAACATCTCGTCCTGAAGCAGCCGGTACATCTGACTCACATCTTTAACACCTATATCAGGAATTTCTTACAGGTTTATCTGAAAATCCTCAACCGCGCCGCCTTAGTAATTGATGCCCGTCAGGTAGATTTTCAGATGTGAGCAAAATATTAATTCGATTAATCCCGTAGATTCCATCAGGCGAAAATAAGCGCACATTTATTCTGACTGGTGGCGAAGTATAACCCCATTTGTTCAGAAAGCCCCGCCCACTTACTCTCAACCTCTTAAAGGCGACTGAAAAATTACGTCCATCGATTTTTTTGTAGGCGAAGAGCAGTAGATGAAAGTTCAGGCAGAGTAATGGACAAGACGAGGGCTGCGTGCCAGACAAAGAGAGAGAGAGAGAGGGCGAGCAGAGGAAAGATGCTGACGGGATTTTCTGTTCTTTGTGGTCCTCTCATCTTGTAAGTGATGCTATGGATTGAATATTGATATGCGTTTGAAGCAGCGAGCACAACACGAGCTGTACACAAGATGAACACAAGATGAACACGAGCTCATGGACGGCAGCATTTGGGGCGAAAACGTTTGTATGAGGGCAACGTTTTGTAACAAAGCAGTTACGAGTATTGTTGGTGGCTAACTGACAAAACTGGGTCTCTAGTACAGCCCCTAAGTTTAGCTACAACCCTGCTCAAACACATTTAAGCTAATCAAGGTCTTCAGGATTACATGAAAAATACAGGCAGTCTGTAGCTTAACTGCTTTAAATGATGTGTAGCTTGGGAAGCTACAGTTTCAAAGTAGCTTCCACAGCTTCGGTTGCAAGGAGATATGAGCATTATAGAAGGATGCATCACGTGTGTAAAGGTTTTCGCTGGGGAATAGGAGGTTTTAAATTATGCAGGGGCAGCCGAATAGAGTCGAGATGTCAGTCCACAGCACCACTGTGTGGGACAGGAAACACAGATAGACGGACCGCTCGGGGAATAAAAAACTGAAGGGCCGATCCTGTCAGTGGCTTTGACACATTAGTGTCGTTTATAAGAGACGTCAGCTCTGGACATTGGACATTGCTGCAGTCAGCTCTCCACCTCAGGTGCCCCGCAGAAAGGATTGTGTTGGGTCTGATCGCCAGTACCAGCATTGCGATTAATCTCCTTATACAAGCTGGACCAACACAACAGAAGCTTCGAGTGTGTTTACTGGCATCAGTTGCTTGGCTAATGGTTCCCGTTGAAAGAGACATAAAAAGTCAGATGAATAAAAATGAGATGAGCGATAAATGAATAAAAGCGGTTGTATATTTTCAGTCTTGTCACAAATTGAATGAAATCTCAATGTCCAAACAAAGTGAAATCCACAAACCTGGGATACATTTATCTTTTATCTTTCCCAGAATTCCGAAATACTGTGTTCTTTCTCTTGTTCGTGTTATTGGTTAGATTGTCAGTATTCCGTGTAAGTTATAGGTATCAGATGCAGGACTCACACACTTTGCGTAGTTTTTGTGCTCATTTTGTGTCTAATAGCAGAACGCTAAATGGAAGCCTCAGCCAATCAGTGAAGACCAGAATTAGCGTGTTCACACCAAGCGCAAAACAAAAACGAAACAAATTGCAAGCAAAAGATTTAAAGGAATTAACACAAAGATTTAAATGAAAAGCACTAGGCAAAATGCAAGTTTTACTCCCTTTAAAGAATCAAATTTTTTATCCAATTTTTATCCAATTATTGTTTTTTGTAGGTCTTTAAAAATGCATTTTAATGTAAAGTTTTGTTTTCATTAATTATTGATGAACAGGTCTGTCACTCATCTTTGTGTGTCCGCCGTCTCCTGTTGTTGTTTTATGGGGGGGGTGAAATGGCTTTTTAATGGACAGCATTGGTTTGCCTGCAGGTCTGCTGAATTGACTATATCCCTCTGTACTCCGCATTCCTGTGTCTCCTTATTACCATGACAACATCTATTGTCTGCTGTCACTCCTGGGGTCTTAAACATCTTATGGTTCGGTATTCAATATTTTATCGCCTGTGACCTATTTTAATCTTCACTCGCGTGTGTTTTGTATAATGAAATTTCTCCATGCGCTGGAGTTTGAGTCACTGCGTCTAACCCAGATGAAGGTTCTTGTTAATAGTCAGTGTTGAAGGGCCCGACACATCTGAGCTGGTGGCTATTGACTGATCAATATACGATCTGTGTCTCACTGACTCCAGATTGCTTTGCCTCACTGAAGGGCCCCTGCAGTCTCACGGCTTTAATTGAGCATCTAACTCTTTTAACTCTCCAGTGGAGGATCAGGCAGATGGGTTTCAAGAGTTCCCTGTGTGGGTTGACTGAGGAACCAGCAGAGCATCCGTGGACCAGCTGTGATGGGCTGTGAGAGCCGTGGGCCGCAGCTAGAGATCTCTGTGAGTTGAGACAGTTTCTGAGCTTCTGACAAATTGGTGTCTGCTATGTAATCTTTCATGTTCTTCATATTTTTACTTAAAGCTGCAATCCGTAACTTTTTGGGGTTAAAAATAAACAAAAATCAGTTATTGAGAAAGTACATGACAGATCATTGTTCAGGACAGTCTCCTTAACTTACCCAGATACACAACAGTAAATTTATAGTGATGATTTATAATTTGAGCTGTGGGATCAGATTTCCCAGGCAAATGGCAGTTTGACTTGATTTGACTTCGCAGCACATGATGGACTGCAATTGTGTTTTCAACAGAGATGGCGACAGAGAGGCAAAGTTACAGATTTAATACACACATAGAACTCGACTCTTAGACCTCTGCATAAGGCCTTAATGGAGGGTTTCTCTTGATCAAAAATAAATGGGAATTGTGAGTGTTAATTGTGATGTTTATGTATGTTTTTGTGTGCTGTTAAAATATTCAAACCCCGCCAAAACACCCATCATTTTACTATTCTGAACTCATAAATACAAACTTCCCATGAAGACTTGGAACCAGAATTTGTATGGCTCCACCCCTTTCTCTATGTCTCACTGTGATTGGTTTGTGAGCTTGTCCGGGCGTCTTTATAGCACTGCCCGATACCAGCAGCCCATTAGTGTGTGTGTGTGTGTGTGTCCCACTGCATTTGTGCTGACCATCTGCTTTAGAGTGTGTGTCCATCAGGGACACCTTCCACAGCAGAGTCAATTCAGCACACTCTAAAGCAGTCAATATCTCCTGTTACACTCTCCAAACAGCTGCAACTCTTTAACGATGCAGTGCTCTCTGTGATACCCAAACATACACAATATCAGACAATATAATTGCATCTATTGATTAGGTTTGCCATTGAATGATACAGTTCCTGCTAAACAGATCAGCATAAGTTGTGTTTTGGAGGCTGGTCTGCAGCATGACCTCATAGTGTTCTGGTGTGTTCACCAGGCTTTAAACAAGCTTAACTAGCAAGCTCTCCTTGGTCCACCAGCTTTAACCTGGTGCACCAGCATGATTTTGCAGGTCTAGACACAATTATTGCAGTACAAAATATGCATTTTTACATGCATTGTGTGTATTGTGTATAATCACTGTCTCATGATGCGGGCAGATGTGTAACGCTGCATCAGTCTTGCACTCGCAGCGAGTTCTCCACAGTGCAGCTGCACAGTAAACTGAGCTTCAAGGTGACTCCTGGTATTATGTTGGAGCCAGACCTTCAGAATGTGAGTCAGATCAGTTACAATGCTGTGTCTATCTCCAGCCTTCATTTTCCATCAAACACACTGTCATGATGCTCAAAAATCAGTAATATTAGAGTGACGTTATATAGTTAATGTATGCAGAACCAGCAGACATTTAACATCAGACATAATTACTTGCTCCACCTGTGAAATAAGCATCGTTTTAAGCTGCTTATTATGCAACTTTTGATGCTTTAACGTTAGCATTGTAAGTGTTGCGACAATACTAGCAATACAATAGATTTTAAAAAGATGTATTACCTGTAAGATATACTGAGGTGCTTGAGGGTCCTGAAATCTTATTGGTCCAAAATCTGGCTACCCACAATAGAATATTAAGTCAAATATCTCCTGATTGGTTGTGAAGTTTCACATTTGTTTGTTGCGGACAAACAATCTTTACATTTCAATGTAAGTGCCAATGGCGTCAACCAGTTTCCTCAAACGCCCGGAGATGGAACCCACAGGGGATGGAATGTCTTCTGAAGGAAGTCGTTTGGGATATAGCTGAGACCTCTCATGGCCAATGCCTGTACTATTGATGCAGGAAATATGAAATCCTATTTACTATTGTGTATTAAGACAGTGTTTTTATCATGACTCCAGTGATACTACGAGTTTTTAGGCAATTTTTAAGGCCTAGTTACTTTTCACCCACCCGGTAGATTGAGTTTTGAGATCGAGGCACTTACAGTGTAGATAGCTCTGCTGGTTCAAACAGGAGTCTTCTTGTTTTGCTGTGTTGTGGTATAGTCGTGGTGTTAGCAGATAAAATACTGCTGACATCCATTAGAGTCTTCAGTCTGTCTCAGAAAAATCAATTCTGTTCCGTCTCACAGAGGAAAGAGGTAAAATCAGATTCGTGTATCACTGCTGTTGGTCTGCTTGTCTGTGTTTACTGTACTGTCTGTATGCAGGTCATTTTATGTCTCTTGGTTGGAGGAGAGCTATCATCTCAAATCTCATCTGTGAGAGTGGATGTGAGTACATGAGGGCCGGTATTACTAGCACGGTGTAATATTTGGACCAATTCGAAGTGATTTGCGGTAGGCAGTTGTAACTGAAGAATCGGACCAGAGAAAAATTGTAATGCTCAGATGTGGCTCTTTTATATCTCGTGAGACTATGTTGAGTTCTCAGTTATGTTTTGTTTCATATTTGAGTGATTGTCAATGGAGGTTCTAATGCATTTTAGAACCACATGATGTAGTTACGACATGTTCCATCAGGTGTTAACCTGACCATGCTAGGCAGCCATACCTCGACCTTTGATCAGGCATTCTCAATCCCACAATGCATTGCACCTGACCTTCCATTTCCAGAGTAAACCAGAAACATAGTATCATCAGTTCTAGACTCATTATGTAAACATTATTTACACAAATTAGATTAAGAATGCAAACTAGCCATACACATACTGTTTCACATACACTTAGTATGCAGTACATACTCAGTACTGCATGCTATAAGCAACACTCAGTTTTGCAGTTTAAACACAGGATTTATACTTGCCTGAATCTGTTTTAGCTGTTCATTTTCAAATCATTAAATGTGCAGAAATTATTTTTGTTTATTCGAACAGCAGGGGTATTGAAACGAATGGCACTTTTAATTGCACTGAGCCTGGCAGCTTTAGTCTCTATTGTATTGAGTCATCAGAGAAGTGTAACATCCCTCATACTCGGATGCAATGCAGGGGTCCCGCGCGGCGCTTCGCGGGAGTTTCTGAGCTATTTTCACCAAAAATTTGGGTCAGCGGTTCATTGTCCTCTATAACCGAACGTCTTTCAGCCATTAAAACGCATGACGCATGTTCATTAAACAGCACGAGAGGTCAGGAATTAATCAGATTTCTGTACAGAGCCCCAGCAGACGATTCCCTCATGATACATCTCAGAATGTCAAAAACGTATTCATGTATTATTTCATTTGTGTGCACTCAATAGTGTGTAATAATTTAACATAAGTCATTCTCCATATGAATATTGTTACTGTTTTACTGTATTTACCTGTACGATCTCCCCAATAGGTAAAAACTTACAGTAAAAAAGTCCCTTCCCTACAGTGAGCATGTACAGTGTGCTAATCAATGTCTGTTTTGTACAAGAAAATCATAATTAAACACCACAAAAATTACTGAAAGAATTGAGCGCTCATCTGACTGGGTTACACCAATATATTTTGTTGTCCAATCCCGATCCAGGAGGCCCACTGTCCTGCCAGAGTTTAGTTCCGGCCCTGCTCCAGCACACCTGACTGTAATTCATCCAGATAATATTTATTAGCTGGTGTAGGTGTGTTACTCTTATAAAAAAAACACATGAATTTCATTTGAAACACGAAACGTGTGGTTTTGGTACACTTGTGTGAATCTCATGTAAATTCCCATGTACAAACCTATAAAATCACATGCGATGACATGTTTTACACGTCAAAACACGTTTCACATGTGGTCCATGGGTTTTAACATGGAAAATTACCTGCGATTAACACGAAAATGTTCCAAGACCATGTGCGTTTTACATGTGTTTCTTGCATGTGGATTTGATGTTGTCTACATGTGATCACATGGAAAATTCATGTGTTTTTTCTGTAAGAGTATGTTTACAGCTAACCTCTGCAGGACAGCAGGCCTCCAGGAGGCAGGACTGGACACTTCTGTATTAAATAATATTCTCTCCCCTCCTTTCCAACTAACTTATCACTATTTCAGCTGGCAAGCGTACACAGCGTGCGGGTGGAATATTCTCCTGCTGTTTTAGAAGATGTAAAATCTGTGGTCATTAGGAGAGGACCAGTGCTGCAACATCATCTGCAAGTCTAATGATGTTGGCAGTTCACACTGTTGCAGTATTTAATGAATTTAAATAACCCAGTTTAACCAACGACATGCGTGCGCTGAGAGATTGATGTGCCTGTCAGTTAAGACAGGTTTGTCTGATGATCTGGGATCTCTCACTGCTTCCCACAATGCACTGCTGGAGCTTTGTGTATGAAAACCTGATTTGTGTGTGTGTGGGCTGATGTACAGTACATGCCTACCAATTAGTAACAAAAAATTGGTTAACCTGTCTGTTAATGTTAGCGCAAAACCTTGTGTTATTTTTGGAAATAATTCTGTCAATGTTTTTACATGCTGTTTTTATTAATTTATCACATGAATCACATTTTTTGTTAATGAGAATGAGGGTAATTAGCATGAAAACAACAAAATGCAAAAAAATCCTAATGACCTTAATTTTCTTGATGCAAAACTTTACAGCTTAAAATGCTGTATGTGTGTGTGCGCTAACCGTATTCACAATGATATGTTTGAAATGTGTTCTATTCACTCTTTTATATAGATAAATAATGTTTAATATATATACAGATAACAGACTGACATCTGTTTCTGAGAAAGAGGCTTGGAGAAGGCTTCCGTTTACTGACATCTGTAGCTGTCTATATAGGCAGTATTTTAAGGCATCACGGGTCCTCTCTCAGCTCTAAGGTCAGTCATTTAATAGGTTCCAATTTAGTTTGGATGCTGTGTATGAAGGCGGTAGACAGCAGGACAACCCCCTGTGTTTTAGAACCGCAATCATCAGTTGTCTCTCCCTCTCTTTTTCACCCCTTTGAGGAAATAGACTCTATCTTTGAAAGGAATCGAATCGCAGAGCTTTGGATTTGGGGGCTTTCCTTTCATTTGATTGGTGTTCCTGATGCTATTGAGGTTGCATTGTCCTCAAGAAGTCTTTTAGGAGCCATTACGTTCCAAGAGTGTTCCATAAAAGCCCTGATTCACTCTGATCTTCCAGGCAGCCACTTCATGGCTATCTTCTGATTGTGCCTTCAGACTGAATCAAGACGATATAAAGATGACCCAGTACCATCAAAGCCTCTGCGCTTCCAGAATGTGCTGCAGACTTCCGATTATTCATCACTGCAAGACCACATGCCGTGAAGATGGAGCGCATTGGACAATCCACGGAAAAGAATCATATTCCCAATTCCGGTTCAGGAGAGAAGAACATTTAGAGAAGAAGGATCTTGATTCATCATTGCTATGCTCTCAGAGAAGGGCATTAATTGAATAGTTTGATGAATGAACACTTACTGTTGAATTATGGGTATTTTGCAGCCGTAGAGAGCTTGCAGATTTACTGCGATCTCTCTGGTGCAATGGCGCGTTAGTTCTGAGTCTAATAAGCTAAGACCGGAGAAGCTTTGAGCAAAGGGTCGTGGTCTATATACTTCCTGTAATGTGCAATTGTTGTCAGTAATTTCATAAAGAAAGCTCATTTGCTCGTTTCGATGTACAGCTGAGCTCTCATTGGTTGTTTATGGCCACCTTTTTTTTTGTCTTGGAACATTTTCTGATTTTTTTCTAGTCTTGGAATTGAATGAACAGGTTAATGGATTGTTTTAAAGTTTTAAATGAATAATGAAGTGACCTCAGTGTGTTCTAAAAGAACTCCGCAATCCTTGTGTTTGGAACACGTGGTCGTTTTGTTTTTAGACATTTTCTTTCTGTCTGACCTAAATTTAGTAGCTGAACTTGAGTGCCTCGTAACGGAGGCGGTGATGAATTAATGATGGCAACGAGAACTTTGTCCTCAATCTTCAGAACTTAAAATAGTCGATCGATCGCGCTGGGAAATATATTGTACTTCTGGCGGTTGGCTATACCACAAGTCAATAAACAATGCTTGAATCTCTTGCCCCTGTTTGAGAGCCACAAGCATCCATTTCCAGACCAACACCCCTCTGCATGCGCCAAAATATGCGACTTTTATGAAAATTCAGTGGATTTGGCGTGTGCAATCAGGTCATGGCGATAAGTCCTGTCCTCCTTCAGCGTTCCTTTTTATGAATAATCAGACGAGAAACAGGCCACGGTTAGTCTTTGAAGTTTTTCTCGCAACTAAAAATAATACATAATGCATTCTAACGCAAAGCCATTTGCTGGTTGCATCACCGCAGATGCATTCAGAATGCTGCAGTTGTACACACACAAACTAAACCTGCTGCTTCTGAGAGAAACTGAGGACATGTGTGCTTGAAATCAGAGAGTTCATAGTGCTCTGATGTTAAGGGTCAGAAATGCACAGATGATGATGAACCGGAGCTAGTTGTCACAAAAGCTTTAGTTCAGTATGTCAGTTCAATAATCCACATATTATATTTCCTCCAGTCGTGGTGCAAAACAGTTACCGTTTCTGACGTGATCATGTTTTCATAATAGCTGTTAGGTGAACAAGTTAGCACAATAAGGAATATAATGAGCTAACTTTACTTTCAATGTTTTCTTTTCTAATTGCTCGTTGTTGTGTTCCAGCATATGGTTTTGGAAAACGTGAGGGTGAGTAAATATAATTTTCATTGTCACCTATTAACTTTAGAGCTTTATCTCTTACAAAATGTTCCTTTCTTTGTTTAATTAACAGATAACGCTACAGGCGAATCATTTAAATGATTAATAAAATATACAGCATTGCAAAACAGTAAAGCTTGTTATCACTTGTTAATTTTAAAAACACATTTAGTTTTGCCATATATTCATCATTTTGACGTAAACGCACTGCGTTTGTGGATGACGTAAATTCGTGAAAAGCTGGTCATTAAAGTTGGTCTTTCATAAACTGTGACACTCAGCGATCGTCTATCTGCATGTCCCGTAAGAATGCGTTCTCCTTTAACTGCAGAGGTCCCCACATCTCCTAACACACCTTTAGCAGCCCGCGGTGCCTCCATACACAAAGCAGGAGCAGGAGGAGGAGGAGGGAGAGCGCAGATACGCATCTAAGTCGATGTGAACTTCGTTTCTTCGGGCACCTTTCGCGGAGAAAACGGGCGTTTCTGGAGGAGCGCGGGGACGTTTGGAGATCTCGGAGATGCTGCGGTGGTGATATCGCTCTGTTTATCTTCGGACCAAAACTGAGAGATCCTTTCAATGACTCAATGTGCTTGTTTTGAGGACCAAAGGAAACGTTTGTGTGGGATTCTCAGTGCAGTCCGGAGACGCGATGTCTACAAGCGCGCGGTCCCTGATCTTTGGTAAGTTGCTTTCTGACGCTTTCTGTGCTGTTGTACATCTCGTGTCGCGATCGCGAACGTGTGCTAGATTCATTGATAGACTTTGTTGTAGTTCATTTAGTTAACGAAGCACTTATTTGCTGTGCGATAGGATGTACTTGAGCTTGAATTGTCTGTGCGCGGTTTTTATTAAGCATCCGGATATGTTATGCATGTATGTATTGATGCATTCGTGTGGGTGATTTCTCCACAAGTGTTAATACGGAGTCAAAACTACTTTTCACAAACTCCGCACATTACGATACGGGAAAAGTGAACATACTGCAAAAGATAAACGTTGAATTTGAATTGAATTAAAACAGATCAAAATTATTTTTAAAGATTTAAACGTCTTTTTTACCTCACCTCTGATGTAAACGATTAAAGAAAGTTAAAAACAAAACACATTTTAAAACGCCATTAGCTATTTTACCAGTGTTTGATTCTGAATACCGCTGCGTCTATAGATTTGCGCTCCCTGAGGGAAATAGCCGCAACGCAGCAATATTATTAACAAAGTTTTACGTCTTCTGAGTTGATAAAATATTGACCATTGATTAATAAAAACTACGAAGTGAAAGACCAATTACATTATAGTAAGCCAATAAATGCACGTCGACCACAGTACAGTGTCTAATGTATCTCAAAATAGTATGCAAATCTTATAATTACGTCATTTTACATTAGTTTTTAATGGTTTGAAAATGGTAAATAAATGTATTATTAAACAAATGTTGGGTGGGAGTTAGTTCTACCTACACTTATTGATTGGCTCGTAAAGTCTTTGTATGACAGGAGTTAAAAATTAAGAGGCCATGCTGACGTCAGCCGAAAAGAAAATACATTTTAGGGGCGGGGCCATTTTATTTCATTTCATTAAAAGGTTACGAAAATATTTTTTTGTGCGTTAAAGAATCGTTCACAATAAGAAAAGGAACCCTTTCGCAAGAAAGTAAATACATTTTTATTTCTTAGTGACATGAATTCTATAGCGTTTTATAAATACTGTAGCTACATGTGCTTTCTTTAAATGCCATTTACTGAAATGTTGTGACAAGGCAGTAAGCGGTCCTCACACAGGCGCACACACAGCAACAAACGCCACAGCAATTATCATGATTAGCCGCATTAAAACAACTGTGCTAGACAAACCGTGCGAACAAAACGCTGTCTGATGACATCATCATCCACCCTGCAGACACAGCAACCCAAAAGGGAGAACACGCATCTGACGGTCTGTCTGTCTTGCTAACATACACTTGCATTGGTTGTGTTCACGTAAAAGATGCTTATTTCCTGTAGCAACATTTATCACTCCTGCGGTTGATTTTTTAATTGGCACACACACTTCTTTATTGGTCAGATTGTTCTCTGTCCTCGCTGTTGGTGTGGTTTTGCTCCAAAAGTTCACCCGCGATGGGGCTGCAGTGCTAGGCTAGTGCCAAACCAAAGTGTGTTATTATTGAGCCATGCACGCGGTTGTCTTTAGTAGGCTTTGTTTTGGAAAGGATGGAAAGAATTGAGTTTATTATGGGAAACCTTTTTCGTAAAGGTTTAAGATTTGGTTGATTAGCGTGATCGTGTTGGCCTGGAGGCAAAAGCATCTCTCATTGACAGCCAGTCAAACGTATTACCAAATGACCATTATAGTGAAGTAGATCTTTTACCAGAACTTTGTTCTTTAGTGGGAGGCATTGTACTGCACAATCAGCCATGTGATGTCATTTTCGTGTCTCCAGGGTGATAAGTCACATGGCATTTAAAGCTCAGGTGATTGGCTTAAAGTTAATTGGTTTTGCAGTGTTTTTTAATTATAAAGTTAAAGGAATTTGGACAAGTTGACATCAGACATGTAAATACACAAAAGCTCGTAATGGTTGCACCATACTCACATAAAGAGTGTGTGAGGAAACAGATCTAAGATCAGTCTATTTTTAGACTGGATCTCCAGGGGCGGCAACTTATCTGTCAAGTATAAAGATGACATGGACATTCAGAACCAGAGGTCAGAGCATGACATCTTGCTTTGTGCCATTTGCCTCTCTCTCTCTCTCTCTCTCTCTCTCTCTCTCTCTCTTTATGTATTTCTCTCTCTCTGCCCTATGAAAGTTGCTGTCAGATAGACTTTAATAAGAGAAGCTGAGTTTAGCCGTTCTGAAATGTGGAATATCTCCTTACTTGACCTCAGTGTCTGTAACCTTTACCTTAATGAGGTCACGACCTTTCCAAGCCAACGCCTCATTTGCCGATGAGTCTGAATTCTGTATGTCACAAATCCTGTGGATTTAACAGAGAATTGGACTATTGATATTTCTTTGAAGAATAATGATTCTTTGTATGACTGTGAAGGCATTTATTATGTGCCTTGATTCAAGGGTTTTTATATTGAATGGAAGCGCAGTGTTTAATATTCTGGAGTTGAGCAACAGTGTGCCATTTAGTCTCACAGTTGTGTGTATTTTAGACTTTTTATGATAATATTACATTTAAATGTAATCTTTTATTCATTATTTGTGAATTTACGCTTGCATCAGGACCATAATAATGGCACAACCAACACAAAGCTGAGATTTACTCAGACTGTGTGTGTGCGCGTCAGTGTGTGTGTCAGTGTGTGTGTATCAGTGTGTGTGTCAGATGAACGTGGTAATTCAGAAGCTTAAGTCAGGAACTGTACTGTGTTTTTTCAGCACCTAGTTCTAATTTAGCCCCTGATGAGCCCAACTTAACATGGACCGTGTCAACTGTGTGTGTGTGTGTGTGTGTGTGTGTGAATTTCCCCACGGGGGCAGTGCTGTCTTTAATTAGTGGAGCACATCACAGCAGGCTCGGCCCTCACTGAGAGCTGTGTCATACTGTTTCTAAAAATCACACTGACATCTATTCTAACCCACCAGACACACAGCATCCTCCACTTACCTCCTCTCCACACACACACACACACAACACAGTTTATTATTCATACACAAACATGCATGGGTTTTCATGTTTAATGGGGACATTCCATAGACATAATGTTTTTTTATACTGTACAAACTGTATATTTTATACCCCGTTACTAACCCTACAACTTAACCTAACCCTTACTGAAAATTTGGTAGCGAAAGGAAGAATACAAGTGTAGTAAACACTGTTTTGAACCCGTGTTCCCTTCATTAACGATGTTAAAGATGTTTCTACCGCCCTGTGCTTGTCTCAGTGCTCTTATAGTGAGCTGGTTTGACGGCTTTGATGCGTCTCCTGGCACTGACCACAGCCTGACCTACAAATCTCACCGCAGTCAGAGACATAAGTGTGAAGTGATGGTGAACAGATTGCGAGGAGCGTTTCAGACGCGGAGCAGAAACCGTCCGCTTCCCTCCTGGTTTCCTGAGACGCCGCGAAACGGTTTCGATTTACCGTAATCCAAACCACATGCTCTCGCGTCACGCTTTCATTGTGGAAAAAGCAAATATTTCTTTCAAAAATATTTGAGGGGGTCTTGTTGAAGCGTTACCTCTGGATTTATAGGCCGCGGGATGATGTTACCTGAGACGCTGGCAGAGATTTTCAGGGTATTTTTTTTTTACTTGTATTTGATTTGATTTTAGTTTCATTTTTTCTGTTGCTTTTGACCACCCTGAAGATGATGCACAAAGCCAGATATTTGCGTAAGACTCTTGTTTCTTGAAAAATAAAGGAGGGAAAACAAAGACAGAACATTCAGGCGTGTATAGAAGTTACTTGGTTTAAACTTTTAGCGGCATGAATGAATGACTCAAATCACAACTCACCTCCAGGATTACAAACGATACACTCTACGAACTAAACATTTATTAACTCAACCGTCTACTGCAAAGTGTCGTTCGTTTGATAAATGTTCAAAACCTTTTATAAGACCAGTTAGACAAACAGAGAGAGTGATAAGCTTAAATATATTTTTTGCATTTTTTAAATACTTGAATATTATTATTAAATACTTTCTTGCATTATTTACTTAGTGTCTATGAACAGCATCTGTGTCCTGTCAATGATTACAGGATTAGTTCACAAAAAAAATGAATTTGTGAATAAACTGATGTTACTCTGCTGTAACTTGTATTTGCTTGTATATTTAATTACTTAACACTTAAATCATAGTAGTTTGACTTTGTTTCTTACATGAAACACAAAACAAGACTGTAGAGACAACATAAGGCTGATTGAATA
>JAZGTJ010010528.1:0-15288 GCA_036877575.1 Botia almorhae
TTGGCCTCTTTCTGTCTTGTTTTATGCCTTCGTGCATTTTTCTCTCTCTTGTTTTCCGCATTTCTCTTGTTTTCGCATGCTTAAAGGTACAAAGAAGAATTATGGGAAGTTTATTCAGAAGCAGGCTAACCAGATTAGCATATGTAATCTGATTACAGAGGAGCTGTGCACATCATTCAAATTGTGATGTGGGTGCGTTGTATCTTATTTTCCCTGTTTAAAATAATGTGAAGTGGTTTTAGATTTATTTTTTATTTATTTAAAGGACAGGAAGAGAATTCTCTTTATCTGAACAAAGGCTAAAGCTGTCTAATTTAACCAGTTATGAACAAGTAATGTTAAAGGTTCATAAAATAATGTATGGACTCATACAAAAATAATCCCTCTCATTTATTACTTATGATCCACTAGAAGCATGTAGTGGTGTCTACAAAAACACTGTCCTGTTTTGGGGTGCTCCGGATGTTTCTAGAAGGCACCCTTTGGCCAGTGGGTGTGTTGCCCAGAAGTCACATGCATACTTTTTGCATATTTGCTTCTATATAAATTCTGTTTTTTATTAATAATTTTATGAAACCATGTTAAACTGAACCATGTAAAAATGAAAAATGAAAACCATGTAAAAATGAAAAAAATAGAACTAGAACAGTGTTACTATATTTACAGTACCTCTGTACATATAGTGTTCCTGTAGCTCAGTTGGTAGAGCATTGCGTCAGCAGCGCAAAGGTTATGGGTTCGATTCCCAGGGGTGCACATACTCACAAAATGTATAACTTGAATGTACTGAAAGTCGATTTGGATAGAAGCGTGTGCCAAATGCATAAATGTAATTGTCGTGATGAATGTTGTTTTTTTGTTATATTATTTGTACTTGATCACTGGCAATGTAAAAATGTGACGTACACCCCGGTCACATTTCCTCTTGTTGTCTTTCTTTCTCCTGTAGGAGCTCCTGAAGGACCCTCTGTACATTGGTCTGAGGCACAGAAGAATACGTGGACAGGCTTATGATGAGCTCCTGGACGAGTTTATGAAGGCTGTGACGGACAGGTAGAGTAACCCACTAAACCCCTCCCACCTCATACAGCACACTCTCCTACAGACCACTGATGGAAATGCCTGGAGAGCATAGCCGAGGCATTGCGTTGCAGGAATGTGGGGGAGGGCGCATGCCTCTGGGTCTGTGGGCTCACGGACGTCTCTTCCCATTGACTCCTGTGGCAGGAACCCGAACCGGATCACTGACTGCATGCCTCCTCAGTTTCTCACCACATATCCTACACCACACCGAGCCATACAGTGATGTAATCTGACCTAAAACCATCCCCACTGCCTGATGGTTCTGTGGACTGCCTTAATGGAGCCCAACACTTGGAATAGATCATGGTTTAGTGCTTTTTCTACAGCAATTATCTCTAAGAGTTTTTGAAAATGACAGTTTGGGCTAATTAGGGTTGTTGACATGATCTGTTTTGTGTCATTTTCTCTTTTTTGATGGTTAGTAAGGGAACGGATATTTTCAAATGACACTTCCAAAAACATCGTCGTAGAATTTACAGAATCCTACACTGTTCATGCATAAAATCCAGCTTCCTTCTTGGATTTTGTGTGTATTAAAACTTACTGTCATATTTGATAAACACAACTTTCTCAGTTATATTGAAATCTCAGTTCAGATTTCTTAGTTATATTGATCTGTATATCCACTAGTCAGTGAATGTACAGTATGCACAGATCAGATGTTTATATTTTAGTGCGGTTTTAAAAAAGACACCTTTACCTGTTTCAAATATCGGCTTTTATTTATCAAATTACAGTCTTTTCCAGAAGCTTTGGTGTGACTGGCTTTGATGGTGGTTGTCATAAGGACCTAGTGCCACACATGGCTCCGTTTAAAACAGAACTCAGCAACCTCAGTATCTGATTTCCCTCCAGTTGGCAGAATATCTCCATGATTCCCCATAATAATGGGGTGGACATAAGAGTTACAGTGAAAAACAGCATCACTTCCACGAAAGTGCAGAGTTGTTGGAAAATGAGTGATTATAGGTTGCTGTCTGAACAAATGATTACAGTCCTTGTAATTTTTATTAAAACTCCTTATTATCATACATTTCAGGATCTCATCAGAGTCACATTTACCTCCTCAATGAATCTTTAAACTCCAAGTTGTTTAGAATGTCCAACTTTGAAAGTATTTGAAGAAGCTTGCTATGAAAAACGCACCATGATTCTCAATCTGTGAGTAAAATGTGTGGAGCAGTAAATGAGAGCAATCTGGCTGCAGATTAATAACAGAGATAAATGGCATCTGTGCACTGTAGCTGTAGTACCCAGCTCACAATTTTAGGTTGTAAGAATGTTTCCATTGAAAAAATGTTCTGGGAACGTTTCTTTACACATATTAAGATGATTGTAAACTGTTTTGTTCTGTCATGTTTTTAAAACTTTCCACTAACAACTTAGGAATAACGTTGTTGAGATATGATATATAACATTCTACTAATGTTACTGCAAGAATGTTTTCTGAGAACTTTTAGAGAACATTCCCTGTTATCTGGCTAATTGGTACTATCTGAAATAACATGCATGAGGGAAGACAAAAGAAAAATCATTACCTTTTTGCAGTATATTGTTTCAGTTTGTATTCGGCTATCTAGGTAAGCTTTCATTAAGTTCTGCACAGTAGGTTTAACAGCCTGTTTGTGCTCTGTTTCCCATCAGCCCTTATTGTGTGGGTCTAGACATGAGTGATGAATAATAATGACACCAAGTCCCATCGGGCAACTGTCTGTCCCACGGTGTCTTTATCAAGAGGAGCTAGTGGAGATAAAAAAACAGGTCACACATGCTATTTGAGGGCATTATTTTGAGTGTATAGCACCATATAAGGTAACACAAACCCTGCACACAGAAGCAAAGCAGTATTCGCCTCTTTTATGACCCATTTAATTTAATAATCAGTTTTTCTCAGGCTTTGTGTTGTGCTGCTGAAGTAGTTTGCGGGGGGTTGACTGAGCTTTCCGTCTGCTCCCAGAACAGGCTGAAAAGTGTCTGTCTTCTGTAGCCCTCTGTGCATGTCCGGACAATTCCCATGTCAAATTATTTCATTAGAGCTCAGTGCTTTTCACTGAGCTGTGGTGAGGACGGTTTTCCAGCTATCGCTATGGTAACGTGGGCCATCTCAGGGCAATGTTCCTAAACTGTGTGTAGGAGAAGAGACGGAGGGGACAGTCCCTTGTTATTCTCTCTTCAGAGTAGAATTGAGTGGATGATGTTAGCTGAGGCCTAACTTTCTGGGGGAACACTGGAAGAAAGGTATTTTAACAGAAAAAACTGCTTCCTGGGCCCCATGGGAGCCTGTATGTACTGGAGAGTAGCACTGAGGTCAGAGCTACAGTTAGATGCAGTTTTTATCAGTTAAATAAATTCCCAGTCTAATCAGGACATCTGGACCGTCTTTTCACCAGCTGTAAGTCAAAACAACTGAAGTGGCTCGTGAATAGCTTTAACAGAAGAACGCACACTTTCTGGAGTGGACCAATCAGAGCTCTGATATCAACCTGATTGAGATGCTTGCCCTCGAATGACCAGTTCAGAACCATAGATCTAATAATATTGCTGAACTGAAACAGTTTTGTGAAGAATAAAATTCTTTCCGATTGTTAGGCAGGTTTGTTTGGTGGGGAAAATGTTTTATTGTATGTGTGTTATTGGTTTAAAGTGAACGTTTTTCTTTTGTTGTAACTTTGTTGAAGATCATAATCAGATCATATTTTATTACTAATTTATGCAGGAATCCATAATGAATCCAAGGATTCACATACTTTTCCTGTAATTGTACATGCACACCATGTACTCATTTAAATACATTTCCTCATGGAATATGAGGATGAAAAATAAAAACTTTGACCTTTAAATGTGGATATATCAGTTTGATAATATACTTAAATTATGTGCAGACCTGTACAGATTGATGGAAAGTAAAAAAATGTTGGCGTGTAAGTATGTATGCCTTTGGTTGAACAGCTGTATTTGGACAAGATTGCAACCATCCCTGACCTTTAAGATGAAGGTTTGTGGGCTGTAGGCTATACATAATCTTAAAACCCCTCTCAGGTTTTCCTTTGTCGTTCTGGCACAATCTTGTCTGGTGTGCAAGATTACGATAAACCCTATTCTTTTGTTTTTGGTCTTACATCTCTTCTCCTTTGGTATGCCTTGGAAAACCACTTCGTTTTGTTTTTACATATAAAAATATAAATAAAATAGTGTTGTAGATTTGCACAGCCAGTGTGAAACATCATTGGTTTATTAAAATAGACGTTTGCCTTTTCTATTGTTTGGTCAAACAATTTACTTCAGCCTCTCAAGTGATAAATCATTCCTGAATGACTGAAAGAGGCACAAAGGGGTTGTTGTATTGTGTTTTGATGGCGTGGAGATGAGTTTAGCAGTCTGCATTCACTTCTCAAGAGTGACGGAGCTGGGCTTATGTGTTAGGATCACTTAGACAGATGAAAATGTGGTATGGCTTCTATATAATTTCTTGGCCAGAGTTCTCATCATCTGTATGTCTGAAAGGATTTGGAATTTGTGAGACATGTCGCTTTTCAGCTTTTAACTCCATACCGTAATATCACGGTACAGTTAGTTTTTGACGTATTACTATGAAATAAGATGCCCGTGAGGAGTTGGCTGTCTGTTAGCCTTGTGTGGTCAGACTTTTGACTTGTGCATAATGTCTGGTCCACACACTGATCTTTTCAGCAGGGCAGAGGCACTGTAATATCAGCCTGGTACTTTTTCATCACAATTTCGTGTCCCAGCAGACTGATTAAAAGTCTCACTGACTTCAGGAGTTGCATTGCTTTTAGTCCAGCTGCAGATTAATAATGCGATAAATAGCGTCTGCGCAGGGTAGCTGGGGTAATTGGAACTTTCTGGAATACCGTGTAAAAAAAGACAAAAGAAAATCATTTAATTTTTACACTGTATTGTCTTACACAGACTGATTAAAAACCTCCCTGGCTTCCAGGAACCGTATTGCTGTTCAGAGCTTGTGTGTTTCACAATGTGAGCAATGTGTCTCAGATAACCAGTGAACAGATTGTGGGCATTCCATCTGAGGCTGAGACTCGCTGTGAGTTAGTTTACACATGCTGTTTGTGTGTGTGTGTGTGTGTGTGTGTGTGTGTGTGTGTGTGTGTGTGTGTTATATGGGGACTACTTTCAGACTGCTCCTCTGTTTTCATTAGATGTCTTCAGCACAGTGTTACTGTTTGTGTATGAGAGAGAAAGAGAGAGAGAGGGAAGGAGAGAGAAATCATATATAGCTTATCATTGACTTAATGATGTTAATGCATTACGCATGACTCAACTCTGCTGGCGAACACACGCTCACACACTCTAACAGGTGTGTCTTCACCACAAGTACTGAGTGTGCTGCAGTAAGCAGAAGGTTTGCTCAGAATGTGAATGTTCCCTATTCACACTAAAGCAATAAACTGCTGTGTTGACTGAGGAATTGCCTGCTTTACTTAAAACAGAATGACTTTTTTCCATGCCTTTGTTTATTAAAAAGCCTTTCCAACAGCACAGCTGTCCCCGAGCACTGAGTTGATTTAACATTGGCTTGGAGAACTTCTCTCAACACCCCAAACCGCTCCTGCTCCTGTCTGGAGGTCTAGGCAGATGAAGAGAGAGACAGAGGGTTTGTTTGGTGCCTGCAGCTCTGTCTGTCCTTGAGCGGGTCTGGCATTGTCTGGTTTGGCTCAGGGTGGAAAGGACCAGTGGAGCTGATCTCCGGCCAGCTCTTTGTCTGAGCTGTATTACAGACGCAGAGGCGCGTTATGAAGCCCGTTGAACCAGGCGCCGAAAAGTCAAGAGAGTTTGGTGAGAATGGGAATCGAAAACGCAATGAACCAGCATGATATTTGTATTGCTTCTGCTGTATGTGTACACAGCTAACCACACTCACAGGAGCCACAAAGAACAACTGTATATCAGTTCTCCATTAAACTGTAAGTTAATGGAGATGTTTCTTGTTATTGCAATGCTTATATGCTGCTGATAGGCCAGACCGGGAGGTTATGATCTCATTCATCTCCATCCTCAGAGCATGCTGGTTTATGACTCACTTTCTCTGCCTCCTATTTATATCTGCCAAGTTCTCCTCCAAATCCATGGGCAATTACTCTGTCAGTCTCTCTGGACTTCTTCCTCTCCTCTCCCTGCTGAGATGTCAGAGTTTAGACTGGGGTTTGATTAGGAAGACAGATCTAAGAGGAGTCTCGGGGCAGAGGTTTCGAAAAGCTGCAGAAAACTTTAGGCAGAGTTTCAGTTAACTCAGTTGACCTTGTTGCCTTGCGCACTAGGGGGCGCTGCCGTGCTGGAAAGTTTCTGAAGACAATGAAAAGTTTATGGTGTTTTTATGACTGTGTGTCCACAAGGCTCTGACAATTTTTATTACTTACAGTATGTTTACAATCTCTGTAACTGCACGGCCTTTGCTTTTTTAATGGTTTCATGTAACTTGATTTTACAGTGAAATTTGATGTACAGTGTAATGATTCCCAGCTAACAATTTTAGGTTGTAAGAATGTTTCCCTAACATTTGCGTTAGGTAACAGAAATGTTACAAGTTTTATTATGAAAGTTCTATGAAGATTTTTAGATATTGTGTTAATGTTTTTCCTTGATAATAAGAATGTTATTTAAACTTTATTCATCCGGTAATGTTTTTAAAACATTCTGCTAATAGCTTAAGAATTACGTTTTATATATGATATATAACAGTAAAAAAATGCTATTCATGTTACTGCAAGAACTTTTTAATATTTGAGAAAACCTTTAAAAAACATTAACCAACATTCTGAGAATGTTCCCTGTCCAAAGTTGAGCAGTCTTTTTAAAAATGTATAGCTTGCCTATTTAACTGGGGTCTGTGGGTCAAATATGACCCATGTGGAATGTTTAGTGGTCTAAACATAAAAGATGTAAATTAGATTACAGACATAAGCAACACTAGCAAATTGTGGATCACTTGTACTGTACTTAATACTTTAGCTTATTTCTTTGCTTTCAGTATGTGAGAAAAGCTCGTTTTTTATTATGCTGTTTTCTGTAAGATTGCAAATGGCCTTCTCAGTTCATATGAGCTAATTAACTCCGGTCCTGGTGAGCCAGTGTCCTGCAGAGTTTAGCTCCAACCCTAATCAAGCACATTTGACTGTCATTTTCAAGTAATCCTGAAGGCCTTGATTAGCCTGTTTGATTAGGGTTGGAGCTAAAACATGTAGGACAGTGACCCTACAGGACTGGAGTTAGACCTGCCCCAGAGAAAGTGTCATTTATCATTTTGTTTCTGAAGACACGTGACACATGATGGGTTGGGGACAGTGATGCAAAGACAGAGATGGATGTATCAAGAGACAACTGTCACGTTCAATACCCTGAGGGAATCCCCGTGTGTGTTTGTGTGATATGAGTGCATTGTGGCTCTAAGCGGAAATGCTGATCAGTCTTCCTCTTGCCTTGGGTTGAATGACTTGCCGGCTCTCTGCAGTGGCATAGTGGTGTGTTTCTATATCCTTTCAATTTCTGTGTGTGTGGGACCTCGGATATTAAGTCAGAGGCTGATGGGGATCTCTGGCCTTTCTCTCCATAAGGAAATCAGTGGTGGATCTATGCCGTTCCATTCTGCTGAGTGGAAGTATTGCAGAGGGCCAATGAGTAATCGCAACACTAAAAAAACACCACTGTGGTCAGTGCAGAAATCCACAGAGCTCCATGTTGGATTTTTGTGTTTGCTTTGATGATATCCAACGGGCCCCAAAAGTATTTGAACACTTAAGGGTGGTCTCAGTACGCTTTCCTCCATTTAAAGAGTTTTACACATAAAAAATGAATAGCTGTATTAGGCCCATACAGAGAAGAGATTAAAAACCCTTCAGGATTAAACACCCAGTTCCTCCCCACATGTAATGAACTGAGGAGCAGTTAAATGGCCCCCTCTGCAGGCTGAAGTGAAGCGCACTTAACTAGTCTTTTGCATGACATGGTACGTGGGTTGGTTAAAGATTTAAAACTTAGCTATGAACTGAGCTGTAAGGGTTTGGTCCATTTCATTTATATTTGTAAGTGCATTTGAGCTTTCCTTTCAGTGGGTACCAAAGCCAAGTTAAAAGCCGAGAAGACTGTGTTTGATTTATGAAAAAATATACAACATACAGACCCTTCTCTGTTATGCACAGGTATGGGATGAACTGCCTTATTCAGTTTGAGGACTTTGCCAACACCAACGCCTTCCGTCTTCTGAACAAATACAGAAACAAGTTCCTCACGTTCAATGACGACATTCAAGGTATAACCACACGAGTCTACAAGCACTAATACACTGTAAAAGCACCTCTACAGGTCATAAAACAGAGACCTAACATGCATACACAAAATGTATAACTTAAACAAAGTCGCCTTGCATAAAAGCATCTGCCAAATGCATAAATGTAGCAGATTCCCTAAACCGCACCATCACTCACTTCGACTGTATTATAGCCATGACAGTAATTGTAATTGCTAATTTTATTAAAAACTGATTGCAGAAGACGTAATTCTAAATGGCTCATTCCCACATGCAGTTATGGCTCAGTTGCAAATTAGGGTGTTTAGATAATTTTCTGTTGCAAATGAACTGCTTTTTTATAAATAATGAATAAATACATAAAGGTGTTCAATGAAAACATGTGTTTCAAACAAAACTCACAACAAACTTTCAGCGGCTGTCTTCTATTCCAATTCTATTTTTTCAAATTAATGGGGTTTGGGAGAAGAAACAATCTTTGTCCACATGGCACAGACATCTGATTTGTTTTTTTCAGATCTTGTAAAAGTCACCGTTCACACTGTCATCGTGTAAATGATGAATTCAGATTCATCTGATCAGACAGTGCAGTCAATATCCGGTGCCTCTAGTGGTTGCCATAGTGATGATGTGAGCATCAGCATGATGCCAAAAAACAACTGACAACAGCTGTCAGTGTGGTGGACGGAAAACTGGACATTTTGCCAAACGGGAAGTTTGGGCAGGAAAAATCAAAAGGATATGAAGAAAACATTCACGTTTGGAATAACGATAAACTGCTTAAAATCTGTTTTGACCATTAAGACTGTGACGCATTCCAAAAAATCTGATTTGAATCAGACTTCAAACCACATTTAAATGTTGTTTGGATCAGGTTTGTCAAAATAGGATTTATTTTCTTTTGATGTTCAGACCACAAACAACCAAAGAGATTTAAATCCAATAAACAAACATCTATAGAGCTCAAGATAAGCGTCAGGCCAGAATTTCTTTCTTTATAGATGACAAGCCAGATCTGTCAGTGGTTTACCTGTGATATCACATCAGAACGGGTTAGTTTATAACTGTAGTGTTTTCTCTCCTGTAGGTACTGCAGCAGTGGCTGTGGCTGGTCTGCTGGCTGCTCTTCGCATTACCAAGAGCAGAATGTCGGACCACACTGTTGTGTTTCAGGGTGCTGGGGAGGTGTGTGTGCTGGCTAAACATATGTGAATATAACAGACTATATATAGAAGTGCAAAGAAAATAAGTGCAAATTATGTCTCTTGAATCTGTCTGATAATCCCATAATGAGTGTATAATAGCACTTACCACAGACCGGTACATCAATTTTCAGTTCTCAATAAAGGAGTTTTATTGACGTCTGTGGAGCAGTTGTTTGGTTTTTAAATAACACTTAAGAGCTGAACCATGACGAATATGCACTAACACGATACAAATTAAATTAAATGGTAAATTAAATATCAAAATAACACCCACAGTAGCTCCAGGGCAAAAATATGCCCTGTTTAATTTTGTCTGCCAGTAAAACAATTTGTTGATAAAAACAAAATGTTTTTATGTATCACCAATAGTATATTATTCAAACACATTAACAGGCTGAAATGCTAAACGAAATGTTGTGAGTTTTCAGAGGTTTTACGTGTTGACATGCGTTCAGCTGAACATGCAGCATAAATGTATTAATTTATTAGCGTTTTTATCTTATCAGGCTGCAATGGGCATAGCCGAGCTCATCGTCATGGCGATGGAGAAGGAGGGGCTTCCTCGAGAGCAGTGTTTAAAAAAGATCTGGATGGTGGACTCTAAAGGACTTATTGTTAAGGTGAGACCGGTGCGAGTTTATTATAAACGAGTTTATTAAATGATTTATCATTGTAAGAATGATATACCACAAAATCACAAGGATTTGGCAAAGATTAAAGGTAAGGTAGGCAATTGATATTCAAATACATATTCTGACGGGCAAGTAGGACATCTTATCACTGCATTTGGAACATTTTATGATCCTGCGCCTTCCACAGAAAAAATATATTTATATACATTTATTTAGACCACTTAGCGATTGCTATTAGGATGTGGAGAGACAACCAGCATAACAAAAAATGGCAAGGACAAAAACCTGTCTAAAAAAAAGCAGCAAACATATTCATCCAGGTGACATTTCACACGTTCTGATCTGCCTCCCGGAAAATAGAAATCCTGCTAAAGGGCAGAAGGGTGATAGAGAAGCTCTATGATCTTGTGTCCTGCTTCTCTCCTGCCTGCTGCTTTGCGGCCTGGAGCAAATCTGCAACACTTCACTTAATATCTAACATGACGAACCGCTAGACTGTCACCATTCAAATGAGTTGAAACATAAAGCATGAAAATACATGTAGTTAGAAGACGTGATTGAGCTTCATTCATTCATAAAAAGTAACCTAATATTGCATGCCCTGTTTTAAAACGTATTAATTCTCTGTTATTTTGACGTTTTTTGTATGAGACATTATTGGCAGAGCTATTGAATGTGTTAGATAAATAATACCAAAGAACATTGGATTTGTGCTTTAATTCCTTTCAGATAAAGTATTAAAGTTCATTTGTATGTTATTTGTAGAAGATGCATTGAGTTACTGTACATTGCGTTTGAAAAAATGCCAAATTCCATCAAATGATTCTGACCTGTTCTCCATAATAGCTTCTTTGCTTTGCAGTCATTTTTAACCTACTGGTCTCAAAGTAATTGTGTATGTATGTATACATACGTGTATGTATGTATAAATATGTGCGTTATATAGATGCAGCTCTAGTTCATCACATTAACTTGTTACATTGTAACCAAATAGTTGAACAGTATATATATATATCTATTGTTTATTATTGAAAACATGACATCAAATCTTTAACTGCCTCTTTAACATAATATAAAAATGACATCAAGTGACATTTAGTGACAAAAATACCTTTTCAATTGTTACCTTGTATCTGATGTTCCAGTAATCTCTATGTCTCTCTATCAATCTTCCATCTTTCTCTCTGTATGTCATTCAGGGTCGGGATAACCTCACCCATGAGAAAGAAAGGTTTGCTCACGAGCACGCGCAGATGAAGAAGCTCGAGGATGTTGTGAAGAATCTCAAGCCCACTGCTATTATTGGTATGGATATATATTAGTATGTATAAAATATATAACTGAATATACAGTATGTAGCTGTTGTTCAACAAGTTAATTACAGCAGCCCCTAAAAGACTAATGGCTGTTTTCACAACCAGAGTTCAATTCCATCCTGTTTTCCCTGCTGGTCTCATTTAACATTGTACGTTTGGGTCTTAACTACAGTGTGCTTGTGTGAGGACCACATTGAGCAGTATCTGCAGCTGTTTACAGACCTTGTTGCTTCATGCTTGTACGTATATTGATGAGGCAAAGATACAGAGACTCAGAGACACATTGCAATGTGAAACAACATCCCCAGGGCTGATGAGGGGAGGAGGGGAATGGAACCCGAGTTTGAAAACAGGTTTAAAATCTGGAAGTTCTCTTTCTGTATCGTTTCAGGGGTGGCAGCCATAGCAGGAGCGTTTACTGCGGAGATCATTAAAGCTATGGCAGACATTAACAAAAGACCAATTATCTTCGCTCTGAGCAACCCCACCAGCAAGGCGGAGTGCACCGCGGAGCAGTGCTACACACTCACAGAGGTAGTTTTCAGGTGTTTGTCTGTGCGAGGAGGTGAGAAGGTTTTTTTCTGTTACTTATATTTGTTTTTTTAGGGCAGGGGTATATTTGCCAGCGGGAGTCCCTTTGATCCGGTCACCCTTTCCAATGGGCTGAAGTTCTACCCTGGTCAGGGCAACAACGCCTACGTGTTTCCTGGAGTGGGGTTAGGGGTCACGGCTTGTGCGATGAGACATATTCCTGAGGAAATCTTCCTTGTTACAGCAGAGGTGATAAAATCTCTCCGTATTGTCTGTCTGTCTGTCTAACCAAAGTCTTTTCAGCGTTTTTCAGCATTCTTTCCGACTCCCTGGAGGTAATTGTTATAGCTCAACTTCTAAGATAGGTTTTTCTTGTGTGTTTTTTCCTAAACTTGTTTAGGAGAAATAGAAAAGACTTACTGTACATGAAACAATTGCTGATATACTGTAAACTTATAGGACTATAAAGTTGTTAAAATCCTTGCCAACATCTGAGCACAGTTGATGACATTGTGGAGATCTACTGAGTACATCTCTACTGAGATATACTGAGTTTTGTATCTTAGGAGAAAAATCAGAAAGGCTAAGTGTTATTTTTCTCTTCATTTAAAGAGATCTCAGTAATAGATCTCAGTTAGTTGTTAGTGGAGAAGCAGATCTATTACTGAGATCTCATACCTGACTTCTTTTTATTTTTGATCTAAATATGAGAAAGATCAATTTCCACCCACTCCATATTTCTCTCTTTCAATGTCCTCTCTTACACGCTCTCTATATATCACAATAAATCTCATTTCAATATGCAGACTTCTCTAAGCTCTTTCCTGCATTAATGTCGTGCGCAGTGACAGTTTTATCTGCTGAATTTATCAGACAAGCTGCGTCATGCTTCACCTGAGAGCAGCCAGACAGTGTGTTAGTCAGGTTGCCATGCACGGTTGCATCAGACGCTATAAACAAGTCCCAATAAACAGTCCCAATGAACCACGATGCGGCTGGTGAAGACCTGCCTTTACAGCATTAACAGACAGAAAAGTCGAGGGCACACGTGGGTAAATGTAAAGAAATATCAGCACGCGACATTCAAGCCTTTTATTTCCCACGAGCAGCTCTTACTCAGAGCAGCGATCATGTTCTCTCATTGCGTGCCGTATCTTTTCCCCTGCGGCTGTTGACAGTTCCAGGAAGAGAGAGCGTCAAAGGACAGCGGGTGGGATGCTTGATTTCTGTATCACACAATACTTTTGTGTTCTTCAGTGTGTTTGGTTTGTGTTCGATTTTAAACCATCAGTTGTAGAGCAGCAGCAGTGGGTCTCCCAGTGTTGTCTGGTGCCCCTGCAGGGCTGATGTGGATGTTGCATTTAGGTGAAGCTTTGGTTTATCAAATAAAAAAGAAAAAGGATTCATTCTTAGAGCCTTCAGTCTGTAATAATTGACATGTTTAATTGACATAAAGCTGGTAATATTGTGACCATGTTTGATTTTACTAATTATAGCAGCGAGAGTTTTTGACGAGTATTGAACCAGGAGAGTCGATGGGTAGTTATTTTGTACCAGAGTTAAAGTCAAAACTTCTGAGAGACACAGATAAAGCTTTTAGTAATTGTTATTGTCTGCTGTCTGTTCTTGGGGTGATCACAGACACAACAAACCCACTTAATACTCTAAACAAACCATTCCTGTAAACAACAGGACAACAGGAGAATATTAAATGCAAGGCTAACAGAAAACAAACAAGAGACTAATTAACTTTAAGCTCTGTGTGTGTGAGTCAATGTTCTTAAGTCAATGGTAATCATCAATTTTGCCCTGTTTTTCAGGCTATTGCAGAACTGGTGACCGAGAAGCATCTGGCAGAGGGACGCCTGTACCCTCCTCTCACCAGCATTCGGGAAGTTTCTGTCAAGCTGGCTGTAAAGGTTGGTGAGACTAACTTGATATGCACATGATATGTAAACAACACCTCACGCTCTTTAGCTTTAACGATTAACCAGATATGAGTCATGCATGTAACTACAGTATACAGATTCTATACAGATACAATGAGTCTTTTAGTCTTTTACCTTCATTATTTTACATGCATCTTGACAGATTGTTGAATACGCCTATAAACACAAAATGGCAACGCTGCACCCGGAGCCGAAAGACAAAGAGGCTTTCGTTCGCTCCCTCGTGTACAGCACAGACTACGAAGAGTTTGCGGTGGACTCATACAGCTGGCCTGAGAACGCCATGACCGTTCAGACCTGCAAACTCTGACCACCTCACCATACATACACTGACCACAATGAGATTTATTGACAATAAGGGATGTATTGTTTTTAATATACAAGTGTGAGAGCTTACATGACATGCTGTTTGCAAATCAAAAATATCTTGAATAAAATGTAAGTCATTTATCATAAATTTGTGAAGTTGTGTCTTTTATTGCCACATACTGTAGGGGGAAAAACTCATTAGATACGTTTAAAAATGTGTAATGATGAGCACAAGTATTAAAGTTTTTGCAATTTAGAATTAGCCGAGCTTTTAATAAGACTCATCTCTCCTCATTTCTTTGTGGTATTGTGTTGTTGATGCGTAACATACGTTATTTAGCCTTTCATTATAGGACAAATCGGGCAGAAATAAGTGGGAGAGAGTGAGAGTGAATAAGGCTGGGAGATGATGGAGGCAGGATTCCAGTCTGAGTTCTTTGATCTGAACCAATAGCTTGCCTGTGTCATGAGCACAGGTAGAACTATAGCATTGTGCTATAGCTGTGCCGTTTGCGTTATCGTGTTGTTCTTTTCATTTTAATTTAAAATAAATAAAAATTCCCTGTGCGTTAATTAATTATAATTATGACATTAATTATGGTGCCGACAGCTGTGTTAATTAATTGGGATAATTGTGGGAAACATGCTCATAATATGAACTCTCTGGCTTTCATTTTATATTCATGTCGATGTATTCTAAGAATTCCTAGAGTATAAACATATAAACCGTTATTATCATGTAAATATTAATATTTACCTTATGTAGATTTACCAAAAAAATCTGTCATATCTGATTTCTGTATCATTAGTCATTCATGCATCATTCTGTTCAATAACAGATTGGCTTGTGCAAGAATTTGAAGTTATTTTCTGCTCAGGCTGTTAATAATACTAGCTGTATGCTAAAGGTGTACACATTTTCTCATTTATAAATTGCTGTGTGTGTGTGTGTGTGTGTGTGTGTGTGTGTGTGTGTGTGTG
>JAZGTJ010010529.1:0-17974 GCA_036877575.1 Botia almorhae
TTTTAGTTATGCAGCTTGTTTGGAATGTGTGTAACAGAGCATGTGCTTCTCTGTGATGTTCAGACCGTAGACAGCTGAAGTCTGAGCAACAGTGTGTGTGTTTGTGTGTGTGTGTCTCTGTCTGTATGTTTGTGTGCCGTTCTCTTAGTGTGCTGCATGACAGATATATTTTCCTCTTTCCTTGCAGTGTCACACAAAACAAGCAATGGAGAATTTTGCCTCACGGCGCATTGTATTGAAGCAGGTACTGTTTATTTTCTTGCTATTTTCTTACTATTTATTCTATTTATTTACTCACTCTGTGAACTATTATTGTGTTTACTTGCATACGAGTTTGATATTACGGTAACAATGTGACTATCATCCCATGTATCTGTATTAGCCGGTTCTATTCTTAGTAAGATGGACCAGTCTATAGAACCATGCGACGATTTCTACCAATACGCGTGCGGGGGCTGGCTCAGAGAAAACCCTATTCCGGAAGATTCTTCCAGCTATGGGATTTATCCATGGCTCCGACAGAATGTGGACCTCAAGCTGAAAGGTGTGTTGCTCCATTGCCAATAGTCTAAAAACATACATCGGGACTAACTGCTGCCAAATCAAGTTAAAGACTTTAAAATCTGTGTTCCGTAGAGTTGTTGGAGGAACCGATAGGAGATCAAGACATTGAAGCAATAAAGAAGGCCAAAGTCCTCTACATATCCTGCATGAATGAAAGTAAGAACGGAAGAGATTTGAACAAGTTTATATCACAATTTCTTTCAGAGGTGCACTCTTAAAAATAAAGGTTCCCGAAAGGTTCTTTGTCAGGTTGTATGGTTCCATAAGGAACCTTAAACATCCACAGAACCTTTCTGTTGATGAAAAGGTTCTTTATAGTGCAAAAAGTTCTACAAACTATTAAAAGGAAAGAAAGAAACGGTTCTTTTAAGAACCTCTGAATAAAAGGTTCTTTAGGGAACCAGAAGTGGCTGTCCTATACATTGCAAAGAATCTTGTTATTCACCTTTATTTTTAAGAGTGTACTAATCCACCAACAACCATCATTTCCTCTTCTCCATTTTCCATTTCTTGACCTGATAGCTGCTCTGGAGATTGAAGATGCGAAACCTCTGCTAAAGAGCCTTAAGCAGAGGGAATTCCGTTGGCCGGTTCTTGGGAGCGCCTTGGGCCAGTCCTCGCAGTGGGTGGAGTTTCAGTTCAATCTGCTGGAGACACTAGCTCAGATACGCAGCCAGCACAGCAAATCCGTCCTCGTACGCCTCTTCGTTTCTCCTGATGACAAGAACTCAAACCAGTACATCATCAAGGTGAGACCTACAGCCCAGCTAACAAAGAACGTTCTCAGAATGTTCGCTAAAGGTGTCTAAAAGTTATCAAAAATGTTCTTGCAGTAACGACAGTAGAACAGTTCTTTAAAGTTATTTATCATAACCTGTAAAAATGTTTTTCTTAAGTCGTTAGTGGGACGTTGTAAGAATGTTACAGAATTAAAAAATGTATGAATAATGTTCTTATATACTTGCGTTAAATGTTAATAAAACATAATGAAACATTCACTGGGCTGTCTTTGGTTCTAGCTGGACCAGGCCTCATTGTCCCTGTCGTCTAGAGAGGATTACATCACCAACACGACCGAAGCTCAAATGGTACATCTGCTAACATGTACTGTACATTATAATATAATGTCACATGATCACGACAAATGTGTTGCAAGTCTGCAGAAACAATCTCCAAAGACTGTTCAAAATAGCAATAGCAAACTAGCTTTGACAGCATAAAATCCCACCCTCTCTTCAGAGCGCTCTTCAAAAGCTACGTCGCCTCCTTAAGTGAGAGGAGGTATGCAAATACATATTTTGACAGGCAAGCTTGACATCCTATCACTGCATTCGGACCGAATGCAATGATTGGACGAGCATTTTATGGTCCTGCACCTTATATAGATGATATATATATTTATATAAATATATTTAGACCAATTTACTTAGAAATTGCTAACAGGATGTGAAGAGACTTTCAACAAGCGTCACAAAAAATGTTTCTGGAGAGGATCAGCTGCCTTTAGTCCTCACAAGCAGTCAACACGTGGGGGAAAGCTTCCAGGGAAAAAAGGGAATAGAGTATAGGTGTCACACACCTATCTCTCTATTCCAGAACCTTCTACCTCTCTCTCTCTCTGTATCTCTTTGCAGTATCGAGAGGCTCTTCTGAGGCTCATGGTTGATGTTTCTGTCATGCTGGGAGCCAGTCAGCAAGCAGCAGAGGCTCAGATGAAACCAGTGCTTGACTTTGAAATGAAACTCGCGCAGGTACGCGGACGCACACAGGAAAACTCCCACTCTGGCCAAATTCCTTCAAATCACTGTTGAGGAAGAGAGACGTTCTGTTAAACCTACTTAACATTTCAATGATGTGTGTGTGTGTGTGTGTGCAGATAATGATCCCCTTTGAAAACCGCACCAGTGAGAACATGTACAACAGATACAGTTTGTCTAAACTGCAGCGCACTGTTCCGGAGGTTTGTACAATATTATTCATTTAAAAGTATAGTATACTTCCTGTCACACATACACATATTAGGTTTCTATCTGTGTGGCGACTTTCCATAGTAATAATGACTTTTATACTTTTTATACTGTACAAACTGTATATTCTATACTCTATTCCTCACCCTGCCCCTAAAACCTTTAACCATTTGGCATTTTAACATGTTTAAATAAGCATCATTTAATACGTTTAATAATCAATTTGCCCTGAGGGACCCCTGCCTGGTCCTCACAGCGACACATCTCTCTACCATAACTTGTGTTTGTCTCTCTCCAGTTTAACTGGCTGGGTTTTGTCAGAGCAGTTATTGACTCTGAGCTGTACCCAGACCTGAAAATCTCCTCGTCAGAGCAGGTGATTGTACGTGCCCCTCAGTACCTTAAAGACCTCTTCAAACTCATCAACGCCACTGAAACCAGGTACCCATACAGCTCTGAACAGACATCCAGAGCCCAATAAACCTCCATCAGGGCCCCGAGGCCCTGCCTCTGTTTGTCTGGACACTGTCAATAAGGCGTGCGTCTCTGTTTTTGTGCATGTATCCTGTAAACGGCTAATTACCTGTTCTGGTCAATAAAATGACTCAAAATGACTCTGAAATTCAGTTAGGTACCTGCTGTACCTTCTCTGCAGCCTTTAGTCCATATGTTTTCCTCCTTGCCCCAGGACAGTTGCCAATTACGTTATATGGAGATCAGTTCTGTCCAGAATCACCACCCTCAGCCGACGCTTCCTCTACAGATACCTGGATTTCGCACGGGTTAGTGTGCATCATCCCAGCTAACAATTTTAGGTTGTAAAAAAAAGTAACAAGAACTTAAAAATGTTATTTTGAATGTTCTAGAAGCGTTCAAAGTGTCAATTTTTAGACCTTGTATTAACGTTATTGCTTGCTTATAAGAACATTATTCAAACTTTAATTCTGTAGCATTTTTAAAAGGTTCCACTAACAACTTAAGAATATATATTGTCATTATATATTATTATATAATCTGTATCAAATTCTACTAACGTTACTGAAAGAACGTTTTTAAAACTTTGAGAGATTGTTTAGAGAACATTAGCCAACATTTTAGGAACGTTCTGTGTTAGCTGGGATTTAAAAAATCCACTGTGATCTCTGAATAAAAATAGATTTGTTTTTAATTCACGGGGGTTTAACCTTTACCTCTTTCCTCAGGTGACCACAGGAACGACCTCTTTGACCCCTCGCTGGGACAAATGTGTGAATTATGTTGAAAACACTCTCATATATGCCACCGGCAGACTGTTTGTGGATAAGCATTTTCAGGAGGATAAGAAACACATGGTACGACATTTATTTATACAATATAAATCACATGCATTTATATAACATATGCATTTTATAATATTCGGTCATATCCGTGTATTTATTTGTTCGTTCAATCGTTTATGCATCGGTCCTCATGTCCCCATGGCTTCAGGTGGTTTTTGTCTCCATCTGGTGGTGGCACTCAGAAATAACAACATAAATTCCTAGTTCACGTTTGACTGAATACTGTAAAAGGCCGGTGATCAAATGAACGCGTTTCTCATTAATGTATTTTCATCTTTGTGAAGATGGAGGAATTAATCGATGGTATCCGGTGGGCGTTTATCGACATTCTGGAAAAGGAGAACGATTGGATGGATAAGGAAACGAAACAAAAAGCAATAGAGAAGGTGTGTGAATTTATTTGTGACAATAAAACCTGTTTCTCAGCTTTTAATTGAATTAAGCAATTGCTGTTCTGTTTGCTGTTAGGCACACGCGGTCTTGGCTAAAGTGGGTTACCCAGAGTTTATCTTAAACGACACGTACATCAACGAGGACATCAAACGAGTACGTTTGCGTTTTGTCTCGCATTTTAATGATGTCGATCTTCAAGTTCGTTGTGTTGTTGTGTGTAACTGCGAGACGGCAGACATCAGTCTTTCTGTTGTTGTGTTTGCGCAGTTGTCATTTAAGCAGACGGACTACTTTGATAACGTCATGCAGACGCTGAAGTTTATAGCTCAGTCTGACATCGGCTGGCTCAGAAAAACGGTCCCGCGCACAGAGTGAGTTGTGAGCACTTGCAAAGCCTGTTTAAATGACACGAATTCATGTCTAGGAAATAAAAAAAGTTTGTTTTTATTTCCCTTAGGTGGTTCACCAATCCAACTACAGTAAACGCCTTTTACAGCTCCTCCACAAACCAGATCCGTGAGTTGTCTTGTATTGCACAATATACTGTATAATTCACATGTAATTTCTGTATTTTATTATAAGGATTTCCTGATGAAGAGGTTAATTTTCGATGTTCCCAGCTGACGAGGTCGTTTGGATTAAGTAACAAAAACGTCAAAAATGATATTTTGAAAGTGCAAAGAACATTTACAACGTCCAGTTTTGTAGATGTTGTATTAGGGTTATTGCTTGGTTATAGAAACGTTATTCAAACATTTTTTTTAATTTTTGAGCGTTTTTAAAGCAACTTAAGTATAACGTTTTTGATGTATGATACATCGTGATAAAACAATTTAATAATAATGTTGCTGTGAGAACTATTTAATAACTGATATATAATTTTTACAGAACGTTAGCCAATGTTCTGAGAATGTTCGCTGTTAGCTGGGTTCCTGTTTGACACATTATGAATGTGTCATGTCCACTGTTTTAAACTTGTATTGGAGTCTTAAGATATACTAAATCAAGTTGTTTTATTTGACTGCTGTTTGTCTGATTTTACCCAGGATTCCCTGCAGGAGAACTTCAGAAGCCATTTTTCTGGGGACTCGACTACCCGCGGTGAGTTAGAAGTCATGCAATTCTACTAACATTTGTAACATTTCTTTTAGCACTCTTAATCCTCAGCTTTGAAAACATTATTTACCTTCGGGCTTTTTGAGCACCCCTTGGTGGATAGTGAGACAGAGAAGCCCCCCCTGTACAGTAACAACATATATGTAAAAGTCTATATAGTAACAATACAGTAATAACATATACAGACGCATGTGTATTGTATGTGTATAGTGGTGTTTCTGTGAGGTCGTGGGTTCGAATTCCAGACTATGCATCCAGTATACATACTGTAACTGTAAATGTAATATTGAAGTATTTAAATATTTGATAATGCATCAAACTGACGTTATTTAATTTTGTAGTTATTGTATGTAAATTGTATATATTTAAATGTTATGTGCGGTTTTCAGGTAGGATGGACAGAAACATTTAGCCAAATTTTTAGCTTTGGTTTAATTGATCTCAGTACTGCATTTTTAGCGAGGAGTCTTGCTGTAGAATATTTCTAGGAAATCATATAAGCGAATTAATTTCCGACACGTTTCACAGATCCTTGAGCTACGGAGCAATTGGTGTAATTGTTGGACATGAATTGACTCACGGCTTCGATAACAATGGTGAGAGCCCTCTCACGTATAACACAATCTCAACCTCTGTTGCCATGGCGATGACCTGTGCTTAAGGACACCTGTGTGTTCATCCAGGCAGGAAATATGACAAAGACGGAAACCTGGACCAGTGGTGGAGTAACTCCTCCATCACCCGCTTCAACGAAAAGACCCAGTGCATGATCGACCAATACAACGGTTACTCCTGGAAGGAGGCGGGGCTAAATGTACAGTAGGCACCGGCCTTTTCAATGCATTTCTGTTTACATCATCAAAATGTGCCAGACAGAGCCGCCAAACTAATACTTACCCACAATTCCCTCTCAAGGTCAGGGGCAAGAGGACTCTGGCAGAAAATATTGCTGACAATGGAGGGATAAGAGAATCGTTTAGGGTATTGTGGCATCTACAGATATCTAAAGAAACCTGAATCAGATTAACCTTCAGCTTGTCTCCTCATCATCTCTCTCTCTCATATATATATATATATATATTTATGTCTGTCCTTGTCTGTACATGTGAACATGTGTCCACAGGCCTACAGGAGATGGATTGATAAAGAGAGAGGAGGGCTGGAGGAGCCTCTTCTGCCTGGAGTGGGTCTGACCAACAATCAGCTCTTTTTCCTCAGCTATGCTCATGTTAGTACTCAACACCTGACATTTAAATATCCTTAATAAGTTACACTGGGCAGGAGTGTGAATCCCAAATCAAAGTATGCTGAAAATGCACATAACACAAAGGATTCTTTCTGTCTTTTAAATCGGCTATTGGAGGATATGTATGTGCATGTTGGTTTTTTGCTTTCGTTGCTGAATTGAGATGCTGCCAGTGACTTCATGGGTCTGGAACGTATTTGTAAATATATATGTTTTATGTTCTAGGTTCGTTGTAATTCCTACAGACCAGAAGCAGCACGAGATCAGATCCAGAGTGGAGCTCACAGTCCACCTAAATACAGGTACATACTCTATATTTATAGAACCCATATCTCTATTACATCATCTCCATCACTGTCACTCACTTTACCCTTGTTACCGTGGTGAAGGGTTGTCGGGGCGATGAGCAACTACGAGGAGTTCCGTAAAGCTTTCACCTGCCCCGAGACGTCAGTCATGAACAGGGGGGCGGAGTCTTGTCGAGTATGGTAATGAGAGGACCCTGTGGCATGACTCGAACCTCCTAATCTTGTCACCTTCACTGGTTTCTATAGAAACATCAGTTACTAACACTGAACCCGGGGGCTGTACCGATACCTGAGTGCCAGACCCTTCATCAGCCACTGGAATACCGCAGACCACAGATTCACTGCTTACACAACTCAGCCTGATGAGTTTAACTGCATTTTATTGTCTTACCTCAGTTCAAATGTGCAAACTGACCATTACTTTCATTGAGGCCTTGCTTTGGTGTCACCTGTTTTCTCACAAACAAATCTGAGCTCACACAATTGCTTTAAGAGAGCTATAAATTATTATTATTGTCATTTTTGTTGTCGATGATGCTGGTAACACTTTCTTAAACATTTTTTTTATGTTATTTTATGGAAAAAGTGTCTTTTCAGTAATTGATGATTATTGTGTTATTGATTTTTTTTAATTGTCTCAGTGTTGGTGTTTTTTCCAGACAAGCTAACAATTACAATCGCGTGTAACACTGTAAAGTGTGACGTAAATACAAAGCAGTCTGCCATTGGTCAATCAAACTGACTGTCCCGCCCCCAAACTCACACCACTGGTTGAGCCAATCTTGCTTTGTTTTAAACAGAGCTACAGCGTTTACACACCTGATATCCAACCTGCAGAAAGCTCACTTAACTGTAACTGCATATTAAAGACACAATGACATCATTTGATGAACGCGGTATTTTTTTCCTCTGTTTTCTTCCCTTCCTATTAAAAAGGAAGTTTTGGGTATTATTTGTTCTAGTTTGTTACCTTTTAGGAGTTAATTAGGCGTCTGACAAAACAAACTAAAAGCCAAACAAAATAGTCGTTTTATAACTTAATGCACCAAAATGATCAAGGCCCTTATGAAATGCTATGTGCATTGCTATTGTGTGTGTGTGTGTTTCTAAATAGAGGATTTAATTGATTTAAAATTTAAAATTCAATGAAACCAATAAAAATCAGCTTTTACCTGGCCAATCAGAGGAGTATCTGTAGGCTATCTAGCCCAGCAAAACAGACAATGTAGAGAATTGAATCAGCCCTGCCAGACAAACTCACACCCCAGACTATCTCCCAAGCATGATAAAGACACACACACACACACTGCATCAGTCCAATAATGCAGACAAGACAAGAACCAAAATCAATTCCTTTGACCTCCATTTAAGCGAGAATAACAGGATGTCTTGAGGGGACAAAACTGTGAAAACACAATTTCATTGATTGGAGGGCTAAAAAGGGACAGGTCTAAAAATAACCCAGAATTCTTCAGAAGATGCATCAGTCAAGCTGTGTGTAGAAGCTGTCATTCTGAAGCGAGAGAGAGAGAGAGAGAGAGAGAGGGACAGCACATAATGGGTTTAAATGTCCAGAGGCCAAATCTTCACTCTGGCTGGAGGAAATGAATTTGAAAGAGAGAGAGAGTTTTGTAGAACAGCGCCTGAGGCGATAAGCCCATCTACTGAAGCACAGAGCTTATGAATCAGACAGCATCGTCCCCTTCGGTCCACAAAAACAACCAGATGCAGAAAACATGAAAAACTTTCAATACCTGAGGCTGCCACTATGAGTGGAAACTCAAAACACACCCTGGCCTGCCTTTCTTCTGCTTGTGGATTCTGTGCAGTGCAGTGTAAGCAATACTTAAAATAAAACTATTTAAAACAACTTTGCTTTTTCATTATTATATAAATATTATGCATGCAGATTATTTGGCACATTCCATGGAATAGAGGGAATCTTTTGTTAACCAAATAAATGCAAAGCTGTTTAAATGATGTTATCTTCCGAGTTCCACAGAACGCAGGTTTGGAATGAAACGAGGGTGAAATGTTGATGTCATTTTATGTTTAGTGGAACTTTTGCTTTGAAAGAGACGCTGAATGATCACAACACTTAATAATACAAATTTTTCATTATGCATTCACATTGCATACCGTGTCATTTGAGTTACCCATAAAAACCCAAATTGGCAATTTTCTTTCTCTCTCCTGACCAGCCCACATCCAACATCCAAACCCATCCATTACTCAACAATCCATCAAGTACTCCAAACCCATCAAACCCATCAAACGGCTGATAGTTATGGCTTTCTACGCTCACACATCCGTTATAATGGTAAAAAAAGACACCAGTTGAAATGCATAACAAGATGTTGCAGTGTTTCTGTAGCTGGGTTGGTAGAGCGCTGTGTTAGCCGCTCAAAGGTTGTGGGTTCGATTCCTAGGGGGAAGCATATACTGACGCCTTGAATTCACTGTAAATTGCTTTGGATTAGAGCGTCTGCCAAATACATAATTGTGAATATAAGATTCACTTAGCTAGATGTGTGTGTGTGTGTGTGTGTGTGTGCTTATACTCTAAAGGCATAAAAGCAGGTTTGTGATCTGTATTAGCAGATGAAATCCTCTTCACTCCCTAATGAACGGTTTTCGCCGTTCTTCCTTTCTTTCTCCTTCGCTTTCCGAGACAAAAACGATACTCTAATTATATGCGTTTATGTATACGGTTCCCATGGTAACACAGGGCTCCACGGATACATGGTAACCTCTAGAGTTTGTAGACTGGAGCATGAAGCTTGAAAAGCACATAATTAGTGAATGCCACATATTTACTGCAGTCAATGTGGTCACAGGCCCCGTAATATACGATTACCCATAATGCACTACAACTGGTGGCTGGAGCTAATAGGGAAGAGAAACGATGACAGAGTTAACACAGCCATGACCAATCTGGTGATGAATAGGCCCATCCGTCTTCCAAAGTACACACCCACGGTCCTTTAAAAGATTGTATTAACTCATGCTTTGTCTTCGTGTCCTAGGATCACTGTTGTAAATGTTATAGGCCATTACGCTTCTATTATTTGTGTGAAAGAGACAGGTATGTGATGCACGGCTCAGTTTGTTTCGTAGTTTGGCCACTAGAGGGAGCTTAAAACAGGTTGACTTTTCAGATCGAATTGTACACTAAACGCCATTAAACAGACAGAGATGTTGCATTAAATGGTTTACGTGTATGTTTATGCAAATCACATAAGTAGTAAATGTAAATAAAGACCGTTTCGTATTTTTATTCTTTAGATGCACAAACAGATGATATATGTTATGGAAAAATATATTCATTGAGAAAGATGTTTCTTTAGCCCCGAGCGTCAAGTGCGTTTCCACAGACGCGTTTGGAGCGAGCGTTTTAATTCAACGCGCAATATATGTATTATTTGCTGGAAGAATATAAATTAACACAACGTTATTATAAAGCTTTACATGTTTTCCCACTTATTGTTTTTTGTTTGTTCCAAAGGACTGATGTATAACTTAAAGTATGTAAGCAAACGTTTTCAATACATTATGGAAGCCGAGCGTCGCGCTATCGAGGTACATTGTGGGATTGACGCACACGCCGCGAAACCGCAGCGCTCTGGCGTTGCAAGCGGCGTCCGCCGCAGTGAAGGTTCACAGTATATAAGAGCTTTTTGAAAGCATTAAACACAGCTGGATGAGCCCAAAGTGCACTGAACCTTTTAAACAACAAACCACGCTGTTTGCTATAGACCACGTGATCTGTTCTTCTTTTAAGTTATGTTTGTATTTGCTGAAGCACTGGTGAATTAACGCTTTTTTGCAGATAAATGATGTTATGAAAGATAAAGATGAACGATAAAAATTCATTAATGAAAAGCACAAAATTAAAGAGACCCTGCCAAGTGTTTGTTGTCATTAACACCAAAGGGATGCTAAAAAAAGAATAAGACTTTATTAAATCCAGGTTCCTTTTTAAGTTAAGCACTTTCTCAAATCATTGTTGATAGCATAATGTAAAATACAAAAAGAGAAAAATGAACTAAAATGAAACTGAATGGAAAATTCCAAATGACGGAATTCTAAAATTCCAAACACCACTGTATGCTTGTATGTATTCAACAACCTCATGAGTCTGTTCAGCTCAAGACTTTATGTGAATTACTGTAAATGGTAGCGATAAACTGTAGCCATTTTCATAATGTTTGAAGGGCTGTGGGATGACATCCCAGGTGGTCCAGATTATATATATATCATGGAACGGCAGGAATGACTAAAGGAACATTTTGGCCCGGCAGTTTATCTGCCTTCGATATTTTTTTTTTCATCAGTGCCTAGTAGATTGTAGGAGAGAGATTCGTGTTAACGCTTTATCAGGTATGGAAGAGCTAAACTGCGACCTCGCTGTCGAGAGGTCAGGCTGCCAGACTCTTAGCAAGGGCTTATCCAAAATAAATTCACTCGGTGATATGCTGAAGGCAGAACGAGCAAAAAATGGAAGAATTATTTATAGATGTGTACAGCTGAGATACAGCATAAGAATGCAGGAGCCAAGGATTTTTTAAAAGCCGTTCCTTTTAGATAACTGGGTGCTACTTTATCCCAACAAAACTGTTTATCAATTATGCGTTTATCAGTATGGCTGAATAATTTAGCTAGAAAAGTCAAAGTATTTTTTCCAAGTTCCTCAATTAAGAACATCTAAGGAGTTTTTCTCTTGCAAACGAGATTCCTCTCAGAATCCACCAAAACTTTGAGGAACAAAATCATGAAGGATGGCTGAGAATCGTTTATGTTGGTTTTCGGTGGAGTAACATTCCACATATCTGTGGATGGAAAATTGAAGCTCAGAGGCAGGGAATGATTATGGAGGTAAACAGAGTAACAGACACGAGCTGTCGGACAGATACGGACTTGAGTGATTATGAGTATGATTTATGACCAGCAATCCTGAGGGAGTAAATTATTGCCTCCTCCCTTCAAAAAAATGCCATCTGGAGTTGGCCATGCTTAAATCACATTCGATTGACCTGGGTTTGTGGTTAAATGCACAGACATACTGTATGCGCCTGTTTGTGTGTTGTCTGGCATGCAGAGTGTTTGTGTAAAAGTGTGACAGTTTTGACACTTTTGTGTGTGTTATTTCAGCACTGAAACCTTTGTCTTACTCAGCAGCAGTTTTGATTCTTTTCTACAGTAGCTGTGCTGGTGTAGCGCCGCACTGTATTTACTGTAAGTTTGCCATGGACATTCCTGCTATGCAAATAAGAATTTTACATTGCACCTTATTTATTAAATTCAGCGCTATTTGTGTGGCAGAATTAATGTTTAAATTAATCCATCTTAAAACACAGAAATAATTGTTTAAATAATTGTGTATATTTTTTAACGATAAAGACAGCAGTGATTTATCAAATGATAGAAAGTAGCTTTAGTTCAATGCGAAAACAGGACCAAAACTAGGAGGGTCAACCTGTTGACATGAAACATGAACATTAAGTGTCAGTATCATCTGCCAAAGATGCTGATGTCTACAAATGTCCCTCACACAAATCTGTGCTCTCTCTCTCTTTCTCCTCTCTTATTTTTACTCTATTTCTCTGCCTCTCTCTCTCTCTTCTCTCTCTCTGTCTCGGTGTCTCTCTCTTACTTCAGATTTGAGCGTGTGCCAATGTAAGTCAGCAGGATAGCTTAGATCAGTCAATGACAAGAACATCGCCTCAGGGTCTGGCGGACGGAAACCGTCACACATCTGTCAACTGTTGTGACATCACCTTACCTCACTCCCTTCATCAAGCTGAAAGACAAAGATGATTTATGATTCTTTAAAAGCTGTAATCACAGACTCTCACAGAATATAAATCCAAACACAATGCCCTCAGCGAGACACCTTCTTCCCTCCAAGCAGCGGTCCTGGGACACGCCATCACTCATAGCTCGAAAACGAGAAGGTACATTTCTAAATGGTTTTAGTGGCTATGGCCTGGAGCCAGACCAGGAAGTAGATCTGGGAAAGAGATTCTGGGACTGAATGCCTAAATAGATCAGGCCTGTTTTTAAATGTGCTTATCCATCATGGTTTTGCGGCTACCCGGCTAACAGTTTTAGGTTGTAAGAATGTTTCCCTAATGTTTGCATTAAGTAATAAAAATGTTGTAGGAACATTCAAAACAATCAGTGTAGACGCTGTATTAATGTTATTGCTTGGTTATAAGAATGTTATTCAGACATTTCTTATTCAAAATTGTACATTTTTTTGTTTTAAAAGCATTCCACTAACACCTTAAGAATAATGTTTTTGATATATATGATCTAAACATTAAAAACATTCTGCTAATGTTACTGCAAGAACATTTTTGGAGAACTTTGAGAGAACTTTGAGAGAACGTTAGCCAATGTTCTGAAAACGTGCCCTCATAGCTGGATAAAAACGCACAGGGCTTCACTCTGCTCCTACTGAGGAAGACGAAAGAGAGGCTGAGAGGTTGATAAACGAGGTAAAAAGAGAGAAAAAGGAGGGAAAACAGAGGGGAATAGAAAGAGATTAAGAGGCAAAGGTAAACAGGAATGAGTTAGGAGTGCTCAAGCTCTGTTGTTTGGCATTTAAAGTCAGGAAAAAGCCAGCAGACCACAGTGCTGGGTAACTAATAGACAGTGAAGCTGGTGATCCAATGTGGTCTTGGTAAAGCTGGTTAATTAATTAAGCTGGTTAAGATGGTAATTAACCCTGGTAATTAACCCTTATTTTTGGTCGATATCGTCTGTGTATTCTTTATGTTTGGGGTCCTAAGAGACACTCATACTGTGTGTTTAAAAGCAATTCGTCATTTTATTTATTTACTTATTTTACATTTAGCCATTTAGGGGACGTTTTTATCCATTACATTACAATTACAATTTCAACTGTGGCTGTTACTGAATTATATTTAATATTATATGTTGTTGCGTTTTTGAGCTTTAAGAATGGCCCCAAAAGGGCCCAAAGCTGAGCATGAGAGTCTTTTGGGACACCAGCACACCTGAGTTTTTTGGCAGTCCTCAGTGCTGTCCGGAACAACAACAGAGGTTTAAGAAAAGCTTAAGTCACCCAACAGAAATGAGTGACTCTAAATCAGTCATCAGTCAGCTGTCACTGGCAACTGCAGTAGAAGGACACAGGAACAGATCTGACTGGATGTTCTTCAGCTGTCCTCATCATAAGAATATGAAATATGTTTATAAGCGGCGACAGGTTTTAAGATAACACCTAAATGACTGATTGCAAAACGCATCAGCTGAAACTTTTGATTCGGGCGGCATCGCCGCGGTAACGCACCGGAAATATGATTTTCCTTTGAGTGATTTGTTCCAATCTGATTTGACAGGAAGCGTGACGGGAATCTCAGTGGATTGAGTTTCCTCGCGTAACCTGTCCACCCATCCTTTTCCTCTGCGTCTCATCTCTCACCTCTCCTCTGATTGCTCCACCCTTTACTCTCACCATCCCCCAGAAGAAAATTGTTTCGCTCAGAATATTCTCTTTCAGATCTCAGGAGATTTCATGGAGTTCTTAGGTAAATTTCATATAAATGTTACAGTTTTGTAGAAATACAGTAAAAAAAGGAACAATTACAGTAAAAACAGAACAAGAGTTTCTCCTAAAAAAAGGTGCTTCACAATGCCATAGAAGAACCATTTTTAGCTGTATGGTTCCATAAAGAACTTTTAACATCTTTAAAACAGAACCTTTCTGTTTTACATTACAGTTCCTGTAGCTCAATAGGTAGAGCATTGTGTTAGCAGCGTAAAGGTAGCGTGTTTGATTTCTACACATTTTGTACTGATAAGAAGTATATCTTGAATGCACTGTCGCTGAGATGCTAAATGCATAAGTGTAAAAAACGTTTAAATGTAGAGTTTGTTTGTATTTCAGTTCGTATTTACATTTCTTGGGATTGTGAATCTGAGCACAGTTTTGTAACATTGTTAAAATCTGTTCTGAAACTCAATAAGAGGGAAAAATAACTCTGGTAGAGGTCTTATAGTGCCTGTTTCTCAGGAGAAAATTCTAAAAGCAGAATACATGAGCAAAATGAGAAACAATTGAGACAGTAAAAAGATTCTATTTGTGAACCTTTTCTCGTATGTGCTCCACAACATGTCAAATACAAGTATTATTGACCAAATCTGTGGTCTGCTGCAGTGATCAATGGAGATATGTAAGAGTTTTGTTGCTGGTTACTATGGTGATGGTTGTCGTGGCGACTGTGTCCGGTACCCCAGAAGGGGCTCGTGTTATAAGGTCTTCCCATTAGCTGCTTTAATGAGGCGTTTTTCTCTTCCTTGTGCCCTGATGCTAAAAATGCTACACACACTACAAACACATTGCTCTCGCTCTCTCTCGCTCTCTCTCACACACCTTTCATTTATATGTGAGCTGTTGACAAGTCTGTGTTCTCAGAGCACTTCAAACAGGCACAAAAACATAAACTACACAAACACACAACAGGAAGTGTCACGGCGGAGCGCCGCATTCAGTTGTTGTAGCTGCAAACTTTAAATGGCTTAAAAGCATGATGTATTCCCCAGTGTATGTTACTCTGGATGACTGTGACAGTTACAATGTGTCTTAACTTTAGTGTCTTAAGTTGTCAGCCAAATCATTTTGTCTCCTCACGCTGAATGTGAAATGGCTGTGTGATGTAACAAGGTCACAGCCAATCGAAAGTTTCGTAATGTTTTACGTACAGGACTAATGGATTTTCATAGTGGGCGGGGCTTTTATAGTAGGTGGAGTCTTGTCAGTCTGTTGTTGTCGTGTTTTAAAGTATGAACTTTGCTTCTCCTATAAAACGCAGCAATAATGGTAAATGCAAATTATCATTGATTTTTTATCATTATTTTTATTTTTTATGTTATTTAGCAGCACTAGACTAGAATTGGACAAAAACGAACATGATACAAATAATAAATATCTTCAGCCTTTGCTTCCAAAAGACATGATGGTCTCATTACACTCTAAACGATGTTTCATGCCATAGAAGAGTGATTTCTGGCTGTACGGAAATCACTGTACGGTTCTCCACAAAGAACCTTCCATAGAACATCCATAGAACCTTTCTGTTTTACAGAAGGTTTTTTCACACAGTTTTTTGACTATGAAAAGGTAAGAAAGAAATGGTTCCTTTAGGGACCTTTGAATGGTTCTTTAGGGAGCCAAAAGTAGTTCCTGAGGAACTAAGAACCTTTAGTTTTGGGAGTGTAGAGAAAAGTGTTTTTCTAAAGGCGTCATACAGTATTTCTTGTAGCCAGTAAGGAAGTGAAAATCCCAGTTGTCATTTTTCTTTCTTACATTATACACTAAATTCTTTTCAACCTCTAAATGAAATCCCCTCTGCGGTTTTATCTTCTGTAACAGAACCACTGCTGTGACCGAAACTGAAAGTTGTGTGCAGTTCACCTCCTCCTCTCAGCATCTTTAAGATGCGGCGTGGAATTCATCAAACTCGACACCCATAACCGAGACTCGTTTTTCTTTCTTTTCTTATTTTTTGTCATTTCTGTCTTTGTCTGCGCCGTCGAGCTCCATTACTGCCAGAAAACCTTGAGAACTTGATTATTTTGTGCTTTTGAAAGCAGAGCTGAGCTATGAGGCAAGCAGAAGTTTCAATGGGTGCACATGAGTCATGCTGTTCCATACAATCTCGCACCTACACGCAGACACACAAAGGCGGCTGCTGGTGTGACGCCGCACAGACTCTCGGCTGAAAGCCTAGTGACCTCAGCCTTGGCAGTGCATGAACATGGTGTGCGATACTGAGGCATGCAGTGGAGGCAGGGGCTGAGTATGTGCCCACTCGCTTCACCACAAGGCACAGCGGCAAACTGTCTCTCTCTCTCGTCCAGATGTAGCAGTACTGCAGTGTGCCCGACTCTGTTAGTTATTTTCATGCTGAGAAATACTAATTTGTTTATCTGGATTATGTCAGTTTTATGGATTTGTACACTAAACTGAGACAGGAAACACAGCGCTGTGTGTTCCAAAATAATAGCATGCTACAGTATATCGATGCAGTACAGTGAATGAGATCTGTTTAGGCATTCGATATAATAAATCGAAGAAAAGTAACAATTCTGTGCAAAGAATGAAAGAGAACTGTTAACGTGTTGTACTCATGAGCTAAAAGCATCCATTTTTGTCTCATAATTACCCAGCCATTAACAACAGAGAATAGCGGATCCGTTTTTTTTAACGGGCAGTATTTATTTTGCCTGCAGTGTGTGTGTGTGTGTGTGTGAGAGGATTTCATTTCGAACAGTCTGTCTCATGGCAAAAGCTTGCAGTGATTTATACAAACTAATGATGCACCTGTTATGAGCACTCTAAAACACTCTTACTGCAATTTCGACAAACACACTGACACTCGAACCCTTTCCAGACACAGACATAAGCATCCTAAATAGGACGGAGAAATTGTAACTTACAAGCAATGTATGTGGTGTGTGTGTGTGTTAGTGTGTGTGTGTGTGTGTGTGTGTGTGTGTGTAAGACGGATGTGCTGAGTCACTGTGTAAGAATAGCTCTCTCTCTCTCTCTCTCTCTCTCTCTCTCTCTCTCTCTTTTTCTCTCTGCACATCAGTTGTAGTGGTTCTCCATTAACAATTTGACAGCTTGAGGTAACAGCACCTAATTTCAGAAGCACCAGAGGTGCGTAACATGAAAGTATGAATTAAATTATTACGTGTAGCGTGCATGTGTGTGTAGGTGTGTGTGATGAATCATTGGGCTATGCTTTCAATAGCCCATAGTTTACATATTTAAATTTCGGCCGATTAAAACAGTAAATACTAGGTTTGTTTGTGACTGACGCACACACCCTCCAAAACGTCATTCCAAACCTATATACTGTTAAATAGTTGTTTTAATCTATATACTGATGACAGTATTTTCTGACAATATGCATTGACAAGAGGGTGATACATTTTAACAAGAACAAACAAACATTACCATTAAAGTAGCCCATACAGTACAACTCGTGTGCCGTAATGTCACATGGCTTCAATATGGCACAGTATACT
>JAZGTJ010010530.1:0-17974 GCA_036877575.1 Botia almorhae
ACACAAACCCTTCCCCCTCACCATCTTGGCTACAGTTGCCATGGAGACAGGGGCTACTGCCACAGGGATCTGCAAAAAACTGTGACCAATAAAAATAACAAGAGCGAGACGTGAAATATGCATAATAATAAACCTATTGCTGCTGTCGCATTTTGGATAGGATGAAGCAGCTATAACAGCAGCAATAAATACTAAATACAACCTTCAAGCAAACATCTATTGACTATTGATGAAACTACAGGCAAACAATATACTGAAATCACAGGATGTAACCATCAGTACTGTGAATAGTCATGTACGTCCAAAGATATCATGAAAGGTATCAAGTCCAATAAAATCAAAAATAGTAATTAAATTATCTTAGATCATACGATATTGATTCAACAAATCTATGTTTTCCACAGGCCATACTGTGATCTGGCGCTCCAGACATTTATCAGACAGGCTCTCGCGGAGAAAATATCTCAGCCCATCTTTCAAAAATCTCAGATAGGATTGACTTTTCTTATCCAACTCCACAATAAGACTTTCTGTAGTTTCATTTCATTTTTTGCAAAGGTCACACTGTTACCTGCAAGACAAGTAAAAGCCTTGTCCCCCTTGTCACTTTCAGCTCGGCAGGACAAAAATTATCTTCATTAATAAAATAAAACGAATGAGGAAAAAATTTAAACTTATTAATAAAGTAATATCATGGTCCTATTTGTTATTGGAACATTTGGATGTAATTTGGATGTGTCCAGCTAGGGTTGGCAATTGCACAAACCCAATTTATTGTTTACATGAAGTCTAGCATGTTTTTTGTGAACAAAATTGAAGAGTCATGTATACATGACACTTCTGGAGGTAACTGATCCTTTGCCTGTTCCACGCTCAGACAAGCTTTACAGATTATCAAGTAAACAGCATGGTTTCAGTACAATGTGCTTATAAATGGATGAGAACTCAGTTTTGCTTTGTTTAATGATGCAGCAATATGATTAAAAACAAGGAAGACAATCAAGGCAAATGCACAGTTAACTGAAAAGAGCAAATCTGAGGGGCTAACAACCGATACATTTATGAATACAATTACAGTACTTGTTTCTATGACAGATTGCAGTTCATTGCAATTATATTGTAAATCTGTCATGGCCTCTATCCTAAATAGTATTAATGTATAAATGAATTAAAGAAAGTAATATATATGTAAAACATAAATTTACCTTAAGTGTCGTTACTGATGTTATACAAGTTGTTTAAGGAATAAGCTGACACACAGTTCAGTCCCAGCATGCATTTAGTTCAAGTATTTAAAGATTTTGGGGGTACCTTGTGTTGATATTGCAAATGCTCCGCAGCATCAACATTATATCATATTATTTGATCATTAATGTTAACTTCCATAAGCTCACATTAGAAAAGGTCACATGATAACATGGCAGGTGGCATCCATTATTGGTCAGTACTCCTTTTTGAGGCTTAGTGAAGTCACACTTTGAGTGACCTGTACAAGACAAGTAAGGTATAACCATAAGTCAATTTAAAAAAGGCCCAAACTAAAAGCTGTGCCCGTGTCTCTGCATGTATGTTTAAGAAAGAACACAGAAAGAACAGAATGTTCCTGATACGCCCGCAGCCAGCTTGCTAACTCACTGTTATACGACTATTAATAGAGAATGTGTGAGTTTGTACTGTATGTCTAAGAGAGAGTTCATTCCGTTCCTTACCAACTGTTGTATTAATATTATACATTTATCTTTGGGTTAGAAAATAGGTTTTCTTTAAGAAAAATATCAGTTTTTCTGGATGGTATTAATTTACGAGTGTTTTTCATGCAGTGTGTACGCACACACACAAACAGCATCAAAGACCAGGTATAAAATGGAAGTATGTGATTGGCTCACGGCCATTAAACATCAAAGGATGCCCTGAATGAATACTAACCAGGCTGCAGATGGAGGACACTTAACAGTTTATAGTGCTAAGCACACATATACAGTGGGATGGAGACTCTTTGCTGTTCAGCAGCACATTCATCAGAAGGGAGCAGCCGTGCCACCAATAACCCAGCAAGATGGGGCCAAATCAGTGTAGAAAAACTGCTGAAGATTTATGGCAAAAAATTACTTATTTGTGGTTCTATACAAGGTAAGATTAAATAGGCAGAATGATTGTTCCCCCTCCAGGAGATTATTATAACTTAGTGTCTTTTTTAGTAGAATATGAGGTACATCAACTTCCCATAACTAAATTTAGCTAAATTAGTCTTGGCATCTGTTTATAGACCAAGAAGTTCTGCAGATAAGGGACACAATCAGGATCTTAAAGGATTAGTTTATCTAGATATGATAGCTATGAATTTTAAAGCAATAGTTTACCTACAGTAAAACTGTTTTATATTTATTTAGTAACCCACATGTTGTTCTTAACCCATATGCAGGTATTTGTAATGTTGAACCCTAAAAAAGTTAAGTTCCAAAAGGAACATTTCACTTTCTGTGATTTTAAAATGACATAAGGGTTAATATTGACAGAATGTTCATTTTAGGGTGAATTGTTCCTTTAAAGATAAAAGCTTTGAAGAGGCAATGGCCAGACAAGCTCTTACTTTAATATTAATGTGTTCCTCATTGCTGCTTAACAAGCTGAAATCAAAGCCAGGAAACCAAAGAGCAGAAAAACAACACAGCCAGTTAAATAAGCCTCCCTTGTGATCACATGACCACTAACTAGATCAATCTTTTTTATAAGCAAACACAGATGTCTTGCTTCTCTTGTTTTCTTGTTTTACGCATGTTTGTCTGAAAAGACAGGTGACTCATACACAATTGCTCTGCATCAGTTTCTGCACCTGAGACTGAGGTTAAGGAGCTTCTCAAGGGTAAAAATGCTACTAATTTATATTAATTAAATTTTTATGACTGTGCAAACGTCACTTCTTGTAGAGAGTGACGGCACATTTTCAGAAAACAAATAAAATGTATTTGCATGCAGTCAGTGTTTCAGCATCTACCTGACTGGCTGGACAATGAATAGTTTGAAAAATGGCTTTCTCACTACAGGGTGAATGAAAAACATCAGCCTTGCCTGGGGAAATGGAACACTCACTGACATCACAATGACTTCAAGAGTCTCCAACCAATCACAGCGAAGCTTGTCAGTACTATCATCCGATCACACATCAGCATTCTAGCAGCATTTAGGGGTATGTAAATGTGAAGTTTGACGTCACAGTGCACAGGTTTAGACTTAACTAAGGTTAAGGAAAGGACAATACACTCTGATATATGCCTCATAATAAAGAAAGATGCCTTGTCATACTCTTAGTTTTCCAGCAAAAAGAAAATGTTCTGTTCCCTTCTGGATAAAGTGCTTAATGACACTTCTCCTAAACAATTTGGTGTAGACAAACACAAGATCACTAACAGGGCAACTCTGCATACCCTTGAATTATGAAAATTAACCATGGTTTTTGTAGAAAATCATGGTTAATTTACAGTCATTATCATTTAACTACAGGTACCCTTTTTTTGGTGTTAAGTGTAGTTAAACTATGGTCATTTTTGTAAAAGGGTACAACTGTAGACTGCCATCTGTTGGTTTGCAGATGGTCACCTTGTACACAGCAAGACAGCTTTGCCTTGGATCTCTTTTCAGTTTCTGCAACTCATTGGTGCGGTTTAGGTGAAAAGGCCCAAACTGTGTCAAGCTGTGCTACTCAGTTTTAGACACTGCTCCTAATTAGTGTATTAACTCTGAAGCTAGTCTACAACCAGCAAACAACTCTGTAGCTTATGTCTTTAAAAGTGCCCTTACTTCTTTCCTTCCTTCCTTCTTTATGTCCACAATGCATTATAGCTTAAAAAAAGCTTATGTGAGCATTTCATAACAAAGTTGTTTTGCAATGACCTATTAAAAACAAGGCTTTAAGGATGTCATGATTCAAAACAGCACGTGACCTGAAAAAAGATTTTTGTTGCAACAAAACTTGTATTAATTTATAAATCATAATAATACAGTACTGATAAAGGAGATACAACACGTACAGCTATACAGTGATTTTTACCTCTTACACACACACACACACACACACACACAGCATCTTCTCTCTGCCTCTTTGTTGCCACAGCAACGCAGCACTCTCCTTCACATCCTCACGATAGCACAAGCTCTTACAGACCTTCTGACACACACATACAAAATCTTTCATTCTCAATGCTTTTTTACAATGACACCTCTCAGAATTGAATATGTCTATTAAGCAAAGACATCCAGTACATTTGTAGTACATGCAGGAATACAAACAAACAGTACACACTACAAGTACATACTCTCACCTCGCAGTTTTGTCCAGTAAAACCTTGGCCGCAGATACAAGTGTAAGACCAGAAATCAGACTGCGTCTGGATGCCGTCCTCAATCTCTCCCACCCGACTACAGACACCCCCGTTCAGACAGGGTCTGCCTTCACATGGATCCGGCAGCATGCTGGGGGCCTCGGCAGGGCTCGGGCTTGGTGTTAGAGGGGTCCCAAGTCCCCCCCTCACACTGAGGATGAGGAGGAGAGATAGTATAAGATTCTGCATGAGAGCGGTGCAGATGTGCAGATGCCCCTTTTCCTCACAGATGTGTTGATTTCTTCCCTTTCTTCTTCCTTTCCTGTCCTGTTCTGTATATGCTGTCCTGTTCTGTATATGGTACGGAGCAACTGTGTGGATTGGAGTCGTTTGCTTGCGGCAGCTTGACTATGGTGAGAGGTAATTTGTTGAAGTGTGAGCTCTGAGCGTGTTTGAAGGAGGGAGAGAGGAGAGGAGGGGAGGGTACTTGTTCATTGTGACGACAGGTGACGACACATTGCACGCATATATTTTAATGTATACTGTTTCTGCTGTGTCAGGCATGCTGAATCTGGACTAATAAAAAATTTTTATGTTTTAAATTAAGATGTTTTGTGTTTTTATCGAGAAACAAAAAAAAGCACCACTATTACATTATTGGTCATATTTAGAATAAGAGATTTGAAAAACCCAGACCCTTAATATAAAACATGCTTTTATATTAACATGCCAACATGCTTTGTGCTTTTTCAACAGTCCAATTCTAGCGAATGTCCTTTAACAGATACAATAAGACCCAAGGACCTTTCGAAACATCCTTCACATTAAACAACACTGCTCATCTCTAAAGATGAACTGGGAGCATTTTGTATAGTTGGGTGTTTATATGAAGCTCACGACTAGCCGCTCTCACAATGCTTTCAAAACAATCTTCTCTTCAATTATTCCTCTTGGTTGTTGCCATGACAACCACACTGTAAGTCGCAATGCTGTAGCTAGAGCCTGTTTACCCATTCTGTATCACCAGCTTTGATTTATCATCCCAATTCAGAAATGTCCTTTTGATTCATTAATTTAATTCACAGGTTTCGTGATTCTGATCTTTCTAAACAATGAAATGACTTATGAAAGAGTATCAATTTCCTTAATAGTCCAAAACTGGTTAATATGGGTTTGTACCAGAAAATGTATGATGTTTATCTGCCAATGTGGTTATTTAACATGGTCTTTGCGGTGAAGTGGTTTCAACCATACTCAAAATAATAAAAAGCCTAATGTTGAAATCAAAGTGTAATTGACCAGCCATTTTATTTTAATTATTTAAATGCAAACAGATAGCAGTGTGGTGATCCTACCTACACATCCTTCAGCAACAGGTTTCCCATTCAGCTAAGAACAAAGTTTGCACCTGGTTTCTGTGTACCTGTGTTGCACATCATATGACCTAAATAGCATCAAGTTAAACAACCCTTCAAGGCTCAAGAGCCGTTTCAATTAGAGCTCCTTATTCCCAGTGCAGTTCATCTCAATTTGATCCCAGCAGATGTGTTCTGTTTACATCTCACAGAAAATATTCTCATGTTATATTTACAAAATTCAAGTCTAGGTGAGACAAAAATGTGTTATCACAAGTGAAACCAAATGTGAAACTGTGAAGTGCAGACTAGGTGGTACCATGTAGAGTAAAAAATTAGTAAAATCAAACTCTATTCTTGCTGAACCATAAAATTAACAATAAAAAACATGAACCATAAAAATATCCTCAATTGCAAGAAAGGCAAGTGGAAAGACTTGCCCTCTAAATCAAGCATTATTCTCATTCAGAGAATAAAGAGATTTGTACTGTACAGTTGTAAAATTTTGTTACGTTATCGTATGCGTATGCAAAGTTCATAAATAAACAACAAACTATTATAGGCGACAACGGCGCCTCCTCCTGGACACAAATGGCAATAAACCCTCTAACTATGAAAAAACGTCCAACACTGCTTTTACACCGCTTCTGTTTTTGAGCATGCTTTAAAATTGACGTACCCAAATGACACTGGCCGCAGCTCTTAAACCCCAAGGCCTGGATTCATAAATCTGCTCATTTTTTAAACTAGTACTATACTGTGAAAAAAACTTTGCTGCCTTACATTTTTAAGTTTAATCAATTTGGCAATACAAGTCATTTCAACGTACATTCACATTTAGGCATTTGGCAGACAAAGCGACTTACATTGCATTATACTATACATTGAGTATGCGCAATCCCTGGGATTGAACCCATGACCTTGGCGTTGTTAACGCCATGCTCTAACCACTGAACTACAGAAAAGCTATGTAATATTTTAAAATACTGACTTAAACCTTAAGAAAATATGTTAAGGAATTTTCCAACTTTACAGCAACTCAAGACCAGTCAAGATCACAAGGAATAAATTGGGCAGCCACACAACTTGTGCAGCCAAATTGATTAAACTTAAAAATTTAAGGCAGCAAAGTTTTTTTCACAGTATAGTACTAGTTTAAAAAATGAGCAGATTTATGAATCTAGGCCTTGGGGTTTAAGAGCTGCGGCCATTTTACAGTGTACTTGTTCTAAATTTAAAGTAAAATAGGCTACAGAGAAGTAATGTATGTGGTTCTGGAGTTAAAGGCTGTTTTGGGTGGGATTAGAACAGATGAAAAGATGGTCGACTTTTTAGCAGCAAAAATCTTCTTCGTACAAGAAATCTGCCAAGAATAAAAACTTGGTCTAAATATAGGCCAAATATAGGAAATATGTCATCAGGACAAGTGGTCAAATGCAAAGACTGCAAGTGTGGGCATTTTGACAGGCCCTATATATGCACTGACTGGTTTGACATTTTTCTAGAAAGAAGGGGCGGGGTTAAACTCAAAGCTCAGTGGTAACACAAAACAAAGGAATGAAGTTAGTACACAAAGTTGTTTACTCAGAATTCAGACAACAATACAAAATGGCTGCCATCAATACAGTGCCTAAATAGGAGACAGGAAGCGGTTTCGAAAACAGCATATATCGCCAACCTTTTCATTCATTGTATGTTAGTTGTTTCCTGTGTTTGCTTTAAACCATCATCTTCATTATTAAAAATCCTGTTTCTACTTCTGTCTTTATTCATCATTACAATGCAACAATCAGCAAAATGGAAAATCTCCTAAAAAAGGACATGAAACTTGAGTCACTTGTTTGCCTAATAGTTTGGTTTAGAGATGACCACTTTCCTGTGTGGGTTGTTCTGTGTATTGTCAAACTGTCTGGGTTCTCATATAACATAACACATAGCATAACGTGAAATTGCATGATATATACTTCAGTACACTTTAAAGATGAAATCATTAATTAAATTTATTTACTACTCTAAATCTTCTTTAACTAAAAAAATAGTGCTGAAAGCGTCTTATACAAACATTTCTTCATAATCCAGGAATAGTAGGTTTTTTGTGTAGGAGTAATTCCTTGTGTTTTGTGACTCAATTTCTTATGTCTGTCTTTGTCATTCTTCCTTATTCCTCCAGCTAACGATTCTACTGTTGAGCTTCTAATTGTGCTGTAGATCCTTGTAGCTGAGGACTCACATAGATACGTTGATGATTGTTATGATTCGCATACACATACTGACTGACAAAATAACTTTTATATATCAGACAAAAATATCTTGGATAGATCGGTTCAAAACACTTATGACTTTAACTTGAACACAGTGCATTCAGTATGTGCGACAGATATAATACAGTATACATACAGAGTAATACAGTATGTACCAACTGTCAGATGACGTTTACATGAATGTTAGCAAGATTAAAGATTAAGTGCATGTCCAGTGTAAACCATAACTAATTTTATTAAATGTACATTTTTAATAATTTGTCTTATTAGCTAACAATGCTGGCAGGGATCACTTCTGAAACCCTGCTGTTTTTTTAAACAACAAGCAACACATGCAGTACTGAACTGAGAGCTGCCTGTTATTGTAAAACATGTAAATGCTTGATCTTGTTAGCTAACAATTCACACCTTTATATAATGTGATAGTGAATGGTTGATTTGTGTCAGCAGGATCTGTAAACAATTGTTTAATCGCGAAATATTGTGCCATATAGACAAAATAACACAACACCAATATCATATGATACCTTTCAAGCTTTATGAGTCTGTGGTTTAATGACATTGGATCTTTAAAGAGAAGCACAGCTGCCATCAGGCCCATACTGGTGTACTCTGTTTCTTGGTTTATCAACATACCGATAAATCTCTGAAATTTTTGTGCATAAATATTTTGGAATTTCCGAATAAAAAAAATCTGAAAATTAAGAAATTTTAGATTTAAGGTTACACTTGTTAATCTACACTCAAATAAGCAAGAAATTTAAATACATAAATCATATTCACAAATTCACAGGTCTTTCCATTTTTTCTCATTTATTTATGGGATCACCATGTTTGTTACAAACATCTCAGGCAGGGTAAAATATTGAACGGTTCAAAAGTTAAGAAAATATGCAGCAGTCATGCAAAATAAAAAATGCCTTGAAACTGGAATTAACAGACATAATACAAGACACAATGCGGCTACATTACGCAGACCAGACAGAGGGTTACACCTCACCTTTCTGGTGCTGTTACTGTATGCGATATATTTAAAGCAGTCTATAGGAATCATTAGAGAATGCAAATACCTATAAAATCCCACTTTAATATTGCCTCTTATTTATAAAGAGAGTATTTTATACTAAAATTGTTGATATTATTGTATCTTCTAGGTGGTCTGAGTCCTTCTTCTGTTGTCTGAGAAGAAAAATATAAATTAAACTAAAAAACCATTGTGTATAATTGTAATGGTTCTTTCAGATCAATGTGAATCATTAGACTGATGGATCAAAACTCATTAACATTTACGCATTTGGCAGACGCTTTTATCCAAAGCGACTTACATTACATTATACTATATATTGATTTTGAGTATATGCAGTCCCTGGGATTAAACCCATAACCTTGGCGTGGCTAACGCCATGCTCTAACCACTGAGCTACAAGAAAACTCACCAGCTGGTCCTGCACAGATGATCTGGAGAAGAATCACAGTAGGAGCAGCAAATACTGCCACCTCAACAATCGCTATAATCACTATAAGACAGATATAGTGTGAGCGGACAATAGACAGAATACAGAGAACAATAGCATTTAATAAAAAAAAAACTGTCAGTGAATTTACAGATTCATTTAAGAGTAAAAAATAAAGCATCGTAATGACAAACAAACATTTTAACAGTGACGTACAGTTATGTATCAGTACTGCATTACATGATTGCTGTTAACATTTCATACCTCTGTATAATGACAAACAATTTTTATTGCCTTCAGTTTCTGATGTTTTTGCAGCCTCTGTGGGGGTAACTGGTGGATTTGTGTCAGATGGATCTATAACAGATGTTGATTGAGTTCAGTTAAAAAATAGTGTAACATCACATAAGTTTTAATATGCACTCTTTCACTTTATTTATCATCACCTTTTTAAAACTTCAGAGAGGAGCTGTATTTAGATACCGTTTCTAAATAGAGGAGTTTGTGAGAGTCACAGTAAAGAAGGACTAAGGACAGTCTAACAATTTTAGGTTGTAAGAACGTTCCCATTAAGTAACAAAATAAAAATGTTATTTTGAATGTCAACAAAACAACAAGTCAATAATACAAACAATGTATCTTGTTGTTTAGCAGTTACTGGTATGTTAAGAGTTGAGATCATCTCACAGTGGTGTCTGTATCGTCTGGACATGTAGACTGAATGAAGACTAATGTTTAGATACCATTTAGAGACCATTACATTTCATTATTTGCTTACAAAGTCAACAATATTTATATTTTAATAGTTTGTGTTCATTATGATCAATATTTAAAGTCAGTTTCTGAACACTTTGAGCTTCAGTATGAGACCTGCAGCACATATACCTTCAGTTTCCTCTGACTGAAAGAGATTACTAGTCCTGAAAATGTTATGTCAAAGTCTTACAAAATATCACTTAGAAAATGTAGATGTCTTACCTCGAAACTTGACAGTGTAGCTGGCTGAGGTCTTAATCTCATTACTCTTTTTAACCAGACATCTCCATTTTTTGTTGTTGTCTTCATTCAGGAGTGTCGTAGTAAGAGTGCTGATACAGCTTTTTTGTGAAATCTGATATCTGGAGTCTTTCTGAAGATTAACACCAGCCTGATTCTCCCAGAGCAGGTGAATATGCTTAAAACGGACCAAACTATCACATAAATCATGATGTGTAAACAACCGACAGTGGAGAGTCACATTGTGGCCTGGCCTTTTCTCAGTCTTTGTAGATGGTGAAGAGACTGAAACAGAAATGACAATCTGTAACACATGCCATTTAGCCTGTAATATCTCTTAAGCAAAACATTGTATCCCATAACAAAAGATTAAGTATTCTTTATGAGTTTAAAGAAAGAAAAATGTAAAAAAAATCACTTACCCTGAAGAACAAGCAGATAAACACGTGTGTCATTTGCATGTTTTCTTCCTTCCACATATTGCTGGCAGGTGTATTCTCCATAATCTTCTTCTGTTGCTTTATAGATGTTCAAAGAGCAGTCAGACCCCAGACTCAGTCTCTCAGCTGCATTTACATTATTCTTCTTTATTCCTCCGGCAAACAGTTCTGTAGTGGCTTCATGTCTATGTCTATTATAGATCCATGTAGTTGAGGTGCAGTCAGAAAGAACATTTTTACAGGGCAGAATGACATTTTCACCAAAACTTCTGAACACATGTGTGTCTCCAGTCGTACCTGACACACAGTAGACGTGGATGATCAATACAAATACTGACAGACAAACCAGGAGACAAATCATACAGTCTTATTAAGGCATTTAACTTATTCTGTGTTAAATAAGGGATAAGGGATAATTTTAGTGTCTCTTATTCAGTATCAGATATTATTGCTCTCAGAAATACTACATTTTGTGCCAAAATCCACATAACAAAATCACGCACAACATAAATGTCATCAAGGTTAAACCAAACATCGACACTTTTAATGAAATACTTAATTAGTAGTAATAAAACATTTTATTTACCTTTCAGAATTGAGAAGAAAATGATTAAATATACATCACACTTATCAGCCATTTTCTTTATGTGTCTTGCTCTAACAGTGCTTGTTAGCTTCCTGTGATGAGACAGACAGCTCTTGAGAAATTACTTATGACACAAGTGTCAAGCAGTATAACTCATCGATTATGTAAAAACAAGGGTATCTGTATGTCTCAGTAAATATAACATTAGTAACAACTTACACAATGTGCTTATAGTAGATGTATTAGATAAGGGCACTAACAATTCTATTCTTATTCCAAAAGTAAAGAGTTTGGGCTTTTAGGATTTAAATTCTGTTTACAATAAATCATATCAAACATTATTTAAGATAATCTTTGAAAGATAATTATCTCTCCTGTTCAGTTTAGTTCAGGAACCTTTTTGACATTCAAAATTGATCAGTCATTTTTCAGATTGTATTCTCTTCCTGTTTGTTTTAAATGATAATCTCTGGAAGATAATCTCTCCTGTTCAGTTTAGTTCAGGAACCTTTTTGACATTCAAAAGTAATCAGTCATTTTTCATATTATATTATTTTCCTGTTTGTTTTATTTCCACTCTACAATCTGTTGATTATCTCCTTCACCTGCTTCTAGTTACTTGCTGTCTTGAGTATATTGGTGTCTAAACCTTAGACTTATTTTCTATACAGTGACTGACATTTGAGTCCACTATATGGTGGAGACGTGATTTGTATTCATATCTGTGGGTTTCAAAAGGAGAAACTTATGTAATCGTACTGTAATGGTTTTGAAAGTGTTATTCCCTGGAAGAAAATGTGTATTTATAGGTTTTAAACTGATTTAGACTTTATCTAGACTTTATCTAGACAAGTGCTCTCTTAAATGCTTTAAGAATGATAGTAACACCAGTTGTTCTTTTTATTTAGAGAAGCCTGAAATGTCTTTACATTTATTTTGGAATTGTTCTCATACAGTGAGATCTAAATGTGACATTCTTGTTTTCGTGTATTCGTATTTCGTGTTCCGCGTATTTGTTTTATTCTTAGTTTTTAAGTGTTATGTGAACCCCAGATTTAAATTAAAATACAAAAATTAACTTTAAATTATCAGTATTTACGAGACACACTTTGCAGGATCAGACTGTATTGCTTCTTGCAGTGATTAAGACGTTGATTATGCTGTGCTGCCCTCTTGTGTTTAGATTGACAGTATGTGCTGACAAGGAGTGATAAAAAAAGCAGGAAAACTTGACTTTTTATCTGTTCCACCCGTACCCCACTCGTTAAATTAAATAAGTTGATTTTATTATAAACATAGATGTATTAAAATAAATATTTGTATTGTTTAACTGAGTGATCAGATGACGCGTCTATGATCTGTGTACATTCTGAAAGTGTGGACACGTGGAGCAAACTTGAGTTTTGGTTATATTTGCTTTCACTGTGCAAACGTTTATATAGGCCGTAACAGGCAGCAACTCAATACTGTATTTAATTAACATTGTGCATACTTTTTATTTACCCCCGTGCTAGGTTGTATGTTTATAATATTCTACTATTAAACAGGTTGTAATGACGACATCATTATGATGTGCGCAGTGAACTACTGTTACTTATGACCCAACAAACATCAGCGTTCTGTGTCCGACTCAGACGGCGGCTAAAAAAAGAGATAAATGTCTAGTCGGGAAATACAATAACTAAAATAAACATAAACATCAAAAAATATAAATATGGGTTTAAATAATTACTAGCACAAAATGCATTGTTTTTTCAGAAATATACTGTTTCTCGCTATAAATGACACTTCACATCTACTGTTTGTCAAAGTCCCATTGGTAAATGTGGTATTTACGATGATGAGATTAAGTTAAATTACAAGTTAAAATCCGATTTTTGTTTAATCCAAAACTTAAATATCAAGTTAATTGTATCAACCTTACTTGCTTTAATATTGTTTGCATGGAAGATCCTATTTGTATACCTGGTCATCTATTTTCATTTTAAACATTGAATGTAAATCGGAATGTTTTATGTTTTGTTAAACCACATAGCATAATTATTTATTGTTGAATAAATAAGAAAATATTCATATCTTTGTATACTGGTCATGTCATTTCTATTTGTTGCAAGACTCTCTCTTTCTCACTCACTCTGCTCCACTTTTTGAGCATGACGCAGGAAGGGTCATGTGACAAGATGAAATTGATTCTTATATGCAGTTCACTGTTCGCATTTCAAAATGAGTGCATAATTTGTATCAGTGGCAATTCTAAACATTTTCACCAGAGGGCGATCTAATTTTAAATAATGTCCGGTCGGTCTTCCTATATGTTGTTGAATTTTTATGACTCATGATTAATGATTTAGTGAAATAGCTAGTTCATGTTAACTAAGGTAGTTAACTAATGTTACCAAATGGAACCTTACTGTAAAGAATCACCAGACAATATTTTTTAAATCTTCAGTAGGCTATTTTGAGCTTTGTGTACCTTGTGGTTTTCAAATGTTTTGTTTTGTTTCAAACTAAATGAGTGCATATCATGTAAATGAGTTTGATCCTGATATATAGATGTTTATATAGTTTAAGACCACACTAATGGATGTTGAAGTCAGAAGACACCCCTGAATGCTCTTGCAGGATCAGACCAGAATAAGATACCAGTACCACACACTAATGTGCGCACACCTGCAGCTGTGCCAAGCCGGTTGCCTCCACCGCTCAGCAGCGCACTGCTATTACGTCACAAGCCCTACCATACTAATCAACATAGACACTAATCCAGCTCTTCTATAAAGACCTTTTCCTCTGCTTGGGGAGAGAGAGAAATAGAGAGACAGGAGGTGGGAGGGGAGTTTAGGATAAAGGGAGTATGAAAAGGGGGACACGACTGCCTAATGTACACTGGTTTGACGTTTCGGTGCGCAACTGGAATATAAAATTGCTTTATTCTTCCTATCCATCATTGACTCACAGCAGAGTTGGTCAATAGACAGTTTAGGCTTTAGATTTAGACTCCATCCAGGCATCACACTGGAAGAACAGTGCCCCCCATTGGGGCCAGCAGAGGGGCAGTGCTGTGGGAGCTGCGCCCCTGTGCCCCCTATTATCATACCAAGCATAGCCAGCATGGAGCTTTGCACCGCCCAAGAGGATGGCTGTTTTCCTACAGATGGGTAGGACCAGCAATTCTATGTGATCTGTATGCATGTATGTTTGTGATGAAACTGGTGTGCATGTTTAATATGTGGTGTATTCATACTGGTGTATAATGTTGTACATTTTAGGAACAGATAAGGATGGGGCAAGTACGCTGGATGCAACCTAATGGCATGTTTGTAAATAGATCTTCATCATAGTAATTAATGTATAAGTTTGCCAAAATTGGCTAACTAAGTGAAATATACTCAAATAAAGTGCATAAAAGTACTGTACATTTACTTTTATGCTAAATATGTATAGTCATCACAATTCTATTGTCTTTATACAATAAATTTAACAAAATATACAGATGTCATCTTCATTTGTCCCATCCTTGGTAGGTCAGAATGTTAGTTTTGTTCATTGTTACATTTAGCACACACTTTTTAACCAAAGTAACTTTCAGTTATTTTCTTCATTGTATACGTATTAGCAGTACATGTATTCTTTGGGCCTCGAGCCAATGATCTTTGCTTAGATGCTTTACCTGCCCTTTATAGCATTGCTTACATTTAGGCCTTTTTTTCCATTGGTTCCTCCATAACTTAAATTCATAAGCTAGCCTGTCAGTAGCATGAGTAGCCGCTGCCTCGTGCCTGAGAGAAATCTGTTCTGTTAGCTTGTTAATGACTTACCACTGGCAGCAGGAGGGGGGGCTGGAATACACTGTAAGCTGCCAGGCAGCTGTCACCACAGAGACCTGAGGAGATGTGTGACGTACACAGATTATACATGTGAAATTTGTCACAGGTTTTCACAATCGTGAATGCAGTGATGCGTACGTTGTTTGGAGAACTGACTGAAAGAAAAGACAAAAGTGGATTTTTTTTAACCACAATCTTGACTTCCTTAAATGACAGTTTATCTCTTTCATTTTTAAGTCTGAATCATTTTAAATCACAAGCATTTCTGCTGTATATTGGTTTTCATTAAACCGGCATTCTGGGCTCATAACTGTGCTAGTTTAACGTCTTACTCCACGGACTCTTATATAACAAAACAATCACAAATCAATATTACATCTCCTTTATCCTGTAGTACACAACAACTTCAACAGCACCAAATCTCATATTTATGAAATGCTTACCAAAACGCATAGTAATGTGCATCTGGTTGCACTTTATTTATTTTTGTATGTATGGATGTATGGATGGATGGATGGATTTATTTATTTATTTATTTATTTATTTATTCATTCATTCATTCATTCATTCATTCATTCATTCATTCATTCATTCATTCATTTATTCATTCCCAGTGATAAAGGTGAAATATTAAACATCAGATATGCTCGAACCCACAGCTAGATTGCAGTTGCTTGCGTGCTTTACTGTGAAACCTCATTTCACCACCTTCTCATTCCAGATGGCCTAGGCTGATAAACACACACACAAACTGTAACAACCATACACTGTAAGTAAAATAAATAATTAAGTAAAAGAGGATTTTGTTCATCAGACAGGTCTTCAGGCTTCATTAATCCTCCTCTAGCTCTTCTGGGAGAACATAAACAAATTTGGAACACAGAAAAGATTCCCTTCTAACTTCACATGCATTCACAAATGATCTTTTGCAACCTGGCTGTACGTATACATGTTAGGATGTGTCTTGTATACCACTTCCCCTTTTTACTGACATTTTGGTAATGTTTCACTGTAATTATAGCAACTTTTTTAGATAATAAGATAATAACTTAACACCCCTCACATGCAACATGTGCCACATATGGCATACAGCGTACCACAGTAAAATGCTTACACTGTTGCATAACGCCAATTGTTTTATTTACTTTTAATAAAATACAGAGTAGCGAACATACAGAGATGTGCATTATTCTCCAAATAGTAACTTTATACCTACTAGTAACTAGTGGCAGGTCAAGTTTGGGAACCCATAATCAGAATTTGTCTGCTGCATTTAAACCTTCCAGTTAGTGCACACACAGTGAATAGCAGTGGGCAGCTATTCACTGAGGTACCTGGGGAGCAACTGGGGGTAAAACGGCTTGCTCAAGGGCACCAAAGTTGTTTCCTGTCGGCACTCGGAATGGAACCAGAAACTTTATGGTTACAAGTCCGATCTTTAACCATTGGGTCACAACTGCTCACAGAACCACAATGCATTGCTTTTATCCAATCTGTCTCTAATGAAAAATGACTGTATCAGAACATAATCTATTTTGCTATAATCTGCATATATACGCATTGTAATCCAGAGTGAAAGGATTAGTCACAGGTCATCTTGGAGCAACAGTGGCAAATGGCTCAAGTCCAACATGCCTCGTTTCTTAGTGTTGTGATGTGGTGGAAACTCTGCATAGCCCATAAGGCCAGTATTTGTAGTTCTGTAGTTCTGTAGTTTCACTCTCAAATAATTACACTAAGAAAAACTTAAATTTGTCATTAATCGTCTGTTTTATCTATTAATCTTATTTTGTGTATGCGTAATGTAAGAAAAAGAATGAGTTGGGCAACATCCGTCTCTGTGTTTTATGTGGTGGGCACACAGAATGTCACACACACACAAACATAAACACACATTAGTTTTTCTATCATAGTGGACACTTACCATTAACTTTATACAGAAGTAATTAGATTCTCTAATTCTATTTCCTAACTCTAACCCGATAACCCCAAACCTAATCTACACAAACTTTCATTAAGAAATGATTTAGTGTCTTTTTATTAGGTCATTTTCCTCAGGTGATCTAGCAGGTGTGAGTCTGTGCAATGCGAGTGATTTCAGTATCCTTGTGGCAACATTTGTCTATAACTGTTACATTGCCATTTCAAACTTTTGATTTTCTGTTTTCTGTCAATTTTCTAATCAAACAGAGTGTTGGGGAACTCAGAAGCACAGGCCACGGATGAATTTCCTGTACAGAGAAAAGGTGATAGACTGCCCTTTCAGGTAAAAACAAAAGTCCAGACATACACTGGACACCTTATACTGTATCTTTGCTGTGAAAATGTTGTTGTGTACTGTGTTGTGTAAAAATGTTTGTTCATTATCTATTTCATTCCTCCTGTATTTTAATTCACTTCATTCTGACATTTAAAGGAAAACACCACCACAGAATTAAAATTCTTTCATAATTTACACATTCTCATGCCATCCCAGATGTTTTTGACATTTTTCTTCAGCTGAACACAGTCAGTTATATTAAATAACATCCTGGCTCTTTCCGGCTTATAATAACATTGATCAGGGTTCAATGTTTTGAAGCTTCATAAAGCACATCCATCCATTCATCATTGAAGTAATTCAAATGACTCCAGTGGGTTATAATATGTTTTGTGAAGTAAAAGAATGCGTTTTTGAGTGGAAAAGATTATTGTTTTGACTGTATTTAGCGGTCGTCACTAACATATATATATATA
>JAZGTJ010010531.1:0-17973 GCA_036877575.1 Botia almorhae
CACAGAGCCTGTCCTCTCTCATCAAACTACTGTACTGAACACAGCCGCACAGAGCCTGTCCTCTCTCATCAAACTACTGTACTGAACACAGAGCCTGTCCTCTGTCATCAAACTACTGTACTGAACACAGCCGCACAGAGCCTGTCCTCTCTCATCAAACTACTGTACTGAACACAGCCGCACAGAGCCTGTCCTCTCTCATCAAACTACTGTACTGAACACAGAGCCTGTCCTCTCTCATCAAACTACTGTACTGAACACAGCCGCACAGAGCCGCTACTGCAAGTCAAAAAGTAGTAAAGTTTAAACTCACAGTGAGAAGAAGGGCATTTGCGTTTTTCTGCCCAGGAGTTTTCTCTCTTATAGCTTTTAGGGGGCGGGGCATTGCTGTACTGCCCAGGCTCTCGATTTCTGCCCACATGGTGACTGGGGAAAAAAAATCAGATTTAATAGCATGAGACACTTTCTTCAATTTTAGACAAATAATAAAGCTGCTAAAACAAAACAAAAACACTTCAAACGAGATTATCAGAAGCACAAACAAACGTTACAAAGCTAAAAACAGCTGTCAGCTCCGTCCACTTAAATCCAGTCACTGCTTTCATGTTTGCTCTTTGGTGGCCAATAATCAGCATGAATCTCTTGAACATTGTGAATAATTCATGTATAATTCACGACTGAAATTACCAGATGTTTAACTTGCTGGTTTCATAAAAACGACTGTGTTACTGTAACGCTTCCTTTTACAGACACCACTTAACGGAAACTCAAATGAATGTGAATTAGTGCAGAGAGATTGTGAAGTGTTTCCAGCAGATAAAAGACAGATTTTACACTTACTTCAGTGCTCTGAAAGCTGATTGGTCCAGGTGTGCCTGTTTGTTTTTCGGTTTGAACCTGAACTGAGATTTCCAGGGGGCGTGGATCTGTTTGCAGTCTGTAGGTTTCAGAACCTTCTTAGGGACCCTGCAAAGTAAAATGATTTGACTTTATTTCACTTCAATGTATTTAGCACACAGACTGCAGCACAGAAACGGCTTCAGACTGCAGTATGATATACACTGGGGTGCTTACCTTGCTCCTGGCAAGACGACAGCTTGGAAAACATGACTGTCTTTATACTGAGGGTCCTTGAATTTGATTCTACCAACCAGAAACCAGAAGCATTAAGAAAACTCAGATCAATGTTTAGATATTCATAACCACGAACCGAGTCTGTTGAACTGTACACACAAACATCTACAATCAGACATGTTGTATTTCAGAGCTGTTTCCATGAAGTGCATCTGCTGAACTGTAAAGATGTTAATCTCTCTAAAAACATTTCCTCCCTTTTCCACACTCTCATTTGTGTGAATCTGTCATTTTTTGCTGTCATTAACAACATGGGATAGTTTAGTTTAAAAACAACATCTCGCTTGAATCACTATAGAAGGTGTAAAACAGTCTCACCCAATGGCACAGCTGCTGGTGATGTCACTCAGTGATGAGATGGGCGACTCCACCGGTCTGAGGAAAACACGTCACATGGTTTATTTCAAGCGTCTCCACACACAGCGCAGGTAATGACAAGACACAATGAGACATCAAGAAACAGAGAGATGCGTGTTGTCTCCTTACTTATCTGGCAGAATAGGGTCTTCATCTAGAGTTAATGTACCTCCGATTCCATGACAAAGTTCTGCAGGAATCTCAGTGGCCTTTAAGAGAACAAATACAGACTGAGAGTTTGTCTTCAACAGTCTGATCTGTCTGATCTAATCGTTTCAGTGTCTGATGATCTCTCACCAGACCTGATCCGGTTTCACATCTCAGTTTTGTTGGTGTTGGTTTAAACTGAAGTGTGCACTAAGAAACTGAACCGTAGTTTAAACAACTAGATGGTTACCGTACATGCAGAATCTGGACCACAAATATGAACTGAACTTCTACTCATGATGTAATACATTCCTCTTCATCTGTGGCGAAAGCGTTTTAATAAAATAAAAGCACAAAATCAATTGGCACCTCATGAGATTCAGAACGGTACAGTTCCTGAATAAAGTCACACAGGGGGTGGGACTTCCTTACAAACATGACATCACTTCCCAGTCTGTTCCTTCGCACTGAAAACAAGCAGCAGATGTTACTGTCAGATCACAACACAAACACACAACACGACTGAAGAATCATGTTTTAATACTAATGCCTGTTTTCTGCAGGGCTTGGTTTTGTTAATGGCATATAAAAGTATTTTTCTCCTCTCACCCTCCTCTGGGGTCAGATCAGGGTAAACGTCCCCCAGTGCCTCACGCAACCTTTCCTCATCAACGAACGGTAACAGAGCCACACCTGAAATGATGGGAGAGCCAATCAGAATTCAGACTGTAATATCAACAGTCAGGGTGTGTTTGTGAAGCTCAAAGCTGATTGGTTACCCTGCCAGGCGAATTTCTTTCCATTCAGATCAATGGAGAAGTTATGAGGGTAGAAATCAATGATGGGAGATTCCTGTTACAAACAGACGAAAACCATTTCAACTACAAACAGACACTGAAGCACTTCAACACTCAAACACAAGTGCAACAAAAATTACAGTACAAATTAATTCATTTAACTGATGATTACCTCAGATCTAAAAAAACTACTGAATTAGCATGAGCAACACAATTTACTTGAAGTTAAATCATACAGTTAAATATGTGTACAGAAAATAACTTCATATGGGGGTCATTGTAAATGTCTATACTGCACGTATAATTTATATAACATATGAACCAAATAAAACTCAGTGGTTAGAGCATAGTGTTAACAACGCCAAGATGATGGGTCCAATCCCAGGGATTGCACATACTCAAAAAACAATGTATACTATAGTATAGTATAGTATAACGCAATGTAAGTCGCTTTGGATAAAAGCATCTGCCAAATGCATGTAAAACAACAGATTTCTCAAATCCCAATGGATAAATCAAGTCACCCCTCCCCCCACACACACAACTAAATCTTTACTTTCCCGTCACTTTTAGCGTTCTGTGAATGGTTGAGTTACTCACAGGATCTGACATCAGCGCTCTCCATGTTGGCGGCAGGAAGTTCCCGCTGGCGGCAGGAAACACACTCATCAGCTGCTCCAGCGGTGTGAACTGAGGAGTGATGACATCATGGATTATGAGCAGAAATCATGCACAAGTGTGAGTGCAAGCAGTGTGTGTTACATTACCGGTTTGGTTCCCCTCTCAAACTCTTTGAAGATGTCCTGGAGGTTTGTAAAGTCTGAGGCAAACGGAGCGTAATGGAAGGGGAAGTACCAGTTCCAGGAGACACAACCCTGCGAGACAATAAACACGTTCAGTGTCTGTCTTTACTCGTGTAGGTTTTGCACTCCTGTCTGTGTCATGATTTGTGAGGACAGACAGTTTAAGAATGATATGCATTCATAACCTGCTTATAATTTTGTTACTTATTTTTGTTTATTATAACTTTTTTATACTGCTTTGTCCTGAGTTGTTCTATTATTTCTTTCTGTAAAGCAACAATGCATAAATTTTTAAGCACTACATAAATCAATTTAAATTGATCCGTCAAACCAATTTAGACCTTAAACATCATTTTTAAAGTCATTTACGAACAGCTTGAAAAACACACAGACATCTTTATACGCAAATATTTAGATTCAGTGCACAAATAATTTTCCAAATTTTTCCACATCTGCCAAGCACAGAAATGACAATATGTGCAACAGAAATTAAACTTGTGACCCAACAAACGATAAATGATATACCTTTATTTACACTTAGATTATAGGAGTCTGTATGTAAGGGAAGCCTGTGTACAGGAAGTCGTGTATCTGTGACATACCTGATAATAGTACCTGAGGACCCAACACAATCCTTCCATGTACGACTGAACTACTTTCTTACGAAACTCATTGTCCTTCTCATCCACATCAAATTTGTTTTTATAGTAACGCTGTTTCCAGCCTTCCTCCCATAACCTGAAAAACACACGTGCTTTAGGCTGTGTCCACCTCAAAGACTTTCTGTTAAAACCAGACTGAATTCATTCATCAGCCTCTTCTACAGGTTCAGGTCTTTGAGAACTGACAAGCCTCGTTAAGAGGTGAACAGAATCGTATCTTTTCTGAGGTTTCTTCTTTATGTTGATCTTACCGAACATTGTCTTCCAGCTCACTGTCGCTGTCCTCAGCTTTACGCTTCACCCCACGACTCTGCATGTGGCCAGCAGCAGACTGTGAGGAACAAAACACTGTTTAAAACTAAATCAGAAATAAGCAGCTTCAGAGCAGAAATACACATGATCAAATAACTGATTATATTCGTGAAGTCCAGCAAATCTAATTTTCTTTAAAACCTCTCATATCTGTGAGTTCTACATGAGCTCAAGGGACAACGTCTGCAGAGTCAAACTAGAAACTCAAACAGCTGTCAAACGAAATGACCTGGTGCAAAAACTCAAACTCTCACAAGCATTGAAACGCTCAGTGCTGTTTGCTATAAAAACGAATCATCCTTCACTTACCTTCATACATTTAATACGTTTCATCCTCTGTTTGAAACAATCCTACAAGAAATAAATATATAAATATATATTATACAAATATTTTATATGATTATCAGCAGCATATAAAGAGCTCAGAGGCCGTACTGTCTTCTCACCTGATCTTCTTTGCGTCTCTTAAAGATGTTGTCCTCAGCCACACCTACAGCCTGCATGATCAGTTCCACACGCTCCAGATTAACAAAACCACTCTCTGTTAAGTAGCCCTACAGGATGAACAATAACTATGTTTATATGATAAACCTTTGAATGCTGTTTACTTGTTTGATATTAAAATGAGACATCCTCTGTGACAGAAAGAGAATGAGCGGATCATAGACTGAGGTCTGAGGTGTCAAAGCGTGTCTGGTTTGCCCCTGCTGGCAGATGGTGGAACTACGTCATTGAAGGGCAAAAAGCATTAACTCAAAAGTAGCTGTACATTCTGATGACATTATTTTGTAAATTAAATATGTAACAGCATTTTGTTGTTATATAATAGCAGATGATTCTACTACTGCTCATTTCCTGCAGCTTCAGATTCACTCTAACTTCTAATAGATGTCTCTCAGCTTCAGCCCAAATCTGTGACTATACACAACTTTCTGAAGTATTCAAATCATTCTGTTATTGCAAACCATTGTGATATGCACATCTACAGTATCTTGATCATTCTAATATATGGTGCAGCTCTCATGTACACACATGAATTATGGATGAGTGTATATGGAATATCTAGTGTGGATATATATGATCATGTGTTCACCCCAGTCTTGTGCGCCACTTTTTTATAGATTCCAACGAGTCGATCGATGGCGCCCTCTCTGTGAGCAGACACACACAAACTGCGGTCAGAACAGCCCAGCACAGAAACACGACAGAAGAACTGATGAGGATTGAGTCAACGTGCCTGATGTCAAGCGATGGTAAGTGAGGCAGGAAGTCATTTCCCACAAAAAAACACATGAACACCCAGTCGTCCAAAGTGCGCTCGAAGTCAAAAGGGAACGGCAGGTTGGTCATCGTCAGCTCTCTCTCCAGGTACTGTGCACACAAACACACACACACATGAAACAATCAACTTCTTCAGGGAGCAAAACTGTTTCTTCTACGGCATCGCCGTGAAGAACTTTACAAGAACCGTTATTTACAAAAGTGGAGCGACCAGCCAGCAGTAAAGGACAGATTTAATAGCAGGTACCTCGCGTAACACAGCCAGTCTGATGAAAATAAACTCGTTCTCTGACTCTGGGGGCGTCTCTGCACACTTATGCTGAGAGAGAAAAACAACAACAGGTCACGAGTGCTGAGATGAAGCTGTGGGCTGATGGAGAGGATGAGGAGGGTGTGTTTTACCTCGCCCTGTTCCTCTCGACTTAGACCCCGACAGTCTTTAATCTCGTGACCCAGCTGGCCACACAGGTCACACGGTCTGGGTTTATTGGGTTTGAACTCCTCTCTTAAGATGGTGAAGTAGGGCTCATGGGTCGCCAAACCCAACATGATCAGATCAGCTGGAGAGGAAAAAATTATCAGAAGGTTTAAACTGACTTTTAAACAAGATAGCCAATGCACTATATTTATTTCTTTTCAAAGAAAGTCACCATCAGCTCCACACAAGCAGTGATGTGTGTTTGGGTCGTGGTTTGGTTGAGCTGAAAGACACAAACGACACAATGAAGAACATAAAACAATGAAGCAATCTGTTTGTCTTGTATTTAAACCTCAACCGAATCTGCATTTGCTCAGCTCTACCTCTCTGTCTTCTGATGAAATCCATAATCTTATGTTCTCCTTCTCCAGGAACACTTGCATCCGACAAAAACACCTACAGCACAAAGCAGCATTTATTCTACTGTACAACACAACACAGCTGAAGTGAGGAGTCACATGACCTACTGTAATATTACGCCATCCAGGATCATTGGTCAGTCTGTCTGCAATGTAAAATCTCAAACATTTGGCCAGATTATCCATGAACTCTGTGCCCTGAACACAACACAGACGGAAGAGACTGAGAGCTGCTGAGCACCGTTAATACAGCAAATAAACGACACTGACTGAGGGCAACACTTACTGGAGTGATACAGTTACTGTCAAAATGCTCTTTAATCTCCTCAGGTGGCAGGTAACCTCCTGAAAACAGAGAAGGGAAAAAACAACATAATACAGACCATAACATTCAGAATCAAATTAAATCAACGTTTAATATAACAGCAAACTTTTAATTGGTTGAACAGTGGTCACATGACTCACCGTTTCGAATAATTTCCTCTCTGATTCTCTTTTTCTCTTCAGCGAATGCTACACCTTCTTTAGATGACCGGAAACGCCTCGATCGCTGCTGGTTCATTTTGGCACGAGGAGCCTGGAAGTATTCAGCACAAGAAGCACTCACTGAGCAGCGACTACAGCATGCATACTTCAACTGTGTGCTTCTATTACTAAACTGATGAAAAGACACTAGATTTAAGAAGACATTACATACCACACCATCAATGGCCATGTACAAAACCCGCCGCGGTCGAACTATGTTAAACAGCCGGTCAACATATTCAAAAATAGCAACCATCATTTCATCCTCATTTTTAGGTGCTGGCCTGTAAACAGGAGAACAGTTTTATGAGAGACATTTAAAGCACATCTGTAAATAAATTAATGACAGTAACTCACTTATCTTCAGGATGTGTGCACGGATGAATAATTCCATTCATGTCCAGATACAGGTTGTCAAACTCCACTTCATTTTGGTTGGGTTTGCTGGTATCGACAGGAACTTTAACACCATCACATTCTTTAGTCTGAAAGCAAGATTACATTCATCGCTGCAGTCGGAAAACATATTATGAGGTTCTGAGCGTCCACAATCAGAATCATCTTTCCATCCAAACAGAACTTCTTAGCATATTCACAAAACCTGGTTAATATTTCATAAATACCTGTTTGAAACCAGTTCAATATCTGTACACCATCTTTGGAGAACACAATATCAAAACCTGGACAGCTGTCTACCCAGACAGCATTGTGTCACTTGAAGTGACAGTACACGCTTTCCGTGGGATTCGAACCCACACTGTTTGCTTTGCTAACACAATGCTCTACCCGTTGAGTCACGGACACTCAAACCTACTAAACATGTTTAAACCTCAGAAAGAAACATTTTAACAGAATACAGTATAAAAACGTGCTGTGCGATTTATTAAGGCCTCGCTGAGTTTATTATAAGTAATGAGTTCATATCTTACCCTTTCCTCCAGGCAGTGAACTATTATAGACGGATACTTCTGACTCAACCAGCGGAAAAACGTGGGCACTCCCATCTCTCGTACAGTTTGACACGATACGCCACAAACAACTTGACAACGACTAAAAACGGTAACGATTAAAAGCAGCGCAGAGTAAAACAACACACGCACGTTTTACTCGTGCAGTCAGCGTGGTGTTTCCTCTTCAACCGGAAACGACGCAAACAGCGCCGCGCTGGCCGATGGTGGAACTGCAGCATGTGCAACAGTTTAGCGCCGAGTCAAAACGCCCTTAAACGGATTATAGTTTACTAGTATCATCAAAGAGCAAACAGACAGAGACAGACAGACTCAAGAATAACTCGTTTACGACGAGGATTTATAAAAATCATTAACAAACATCTAAACCACAAAGATGTTGTGGTCTGTTAATACGCCTTGCAGTGGCGCTCTGCTCCGCGTCCCTATTGTAGCCTGACCCCTTGTGGTGGAGTGTGGTATTGCATTTATTTTATCAATGGGCGTCTTTACACAAACTGTTTAAGAGCAAACAATAGAAAACACAAACATTAACATATATTTACCACTTGTATAACATAGATGATGAACGGAACAAAACTGTAAACCGCTCATGATCATAACTTTGTCCAAATCAAAACTCAAATGTTTTCTTCATGACCACCTGAATTTGAAGCATCTTCTGGTGAGCAATTAAAACCCCTAAAAGTTTTATTTTGCCCTAATTGGCAGCCGACAGAAAACTATAAAGATCAGAGAGGTCAATTTGACCAACACAGATTAAAACATTCAGCTGTGAGTCTTTTTCTGATGATGATGGAAGCATCAGATTCTGTTGAGTACAGATACACTAAATGACATTAGAATAATTGCTGTCAGTTTGCTGTCAAGGAACTACTAAAACCAGTCGGACATGTTTTTTAAAAGCCAAGAGAAACTTTTTACAAATAATATGAACCACATTAGGCACAAATGATGCCCTTTTAAATTTAGACTAACAGCTTTAGCTTTTGGCAAAATGTACCTTTGGAAAGCTGATAATGGACCAAATGATGCTTTCCAGTTAACAAGTGCTATAATATTTCATATATATAATATATATTATATATGTCATCAGTTTTCATTTGCTGATGGCATAATATGTAACAGGACACAGATTGTCAGTAAACACAGAAACAAGGATCTTTATCTTTTAGTTTAATTGAAAAGAGTGCGTTTGTAACGTGCCTCTAAAATGCTCTTGTGCAGGCAGAACGCTTTAATTGGGCTAAATTGATGAGAATTGAAAGCACTCAGTTAAAAGCAAGACACCAGGCTGGCAGGCAGTGTGTTGTGCCCGCTAACACAAAAGAACAAGAGCTCTCATCTGCACATTAGCATAGAGATGCCAGAGGTGAGAGTCTGCCCTGCTCCATTTTAATAATAAACACCTTTTCCTGTTAGTCTCCAGCACAAGAGGGAGTCAAACATTTTCAGAGAGCGTTTGTCAGGCATCTATAGATGACTTTAACTCATTTCAGCTAGTGTACATAACTTCTACTGAGCTAAAACTGATTCAGTGTGTTGAAACCCATAAAACCCATAAAAACTAAATGCATGTTCATTTCCAGACATGTGTTGAGGTCTGACTGTACACCCACAGTCTCTCTCTCTCTCTCTCTCACACACACACACACTTAAAATAAGCAAATATGTCAATGGTAACAATGGAAGACTTAACATGGACTGATGGAGAGAGAGAGAGACAGTGTTATAGTGTTAGATGTGTGTGTGTGTGTGTGTGTGTGTGTATCAGCACTCTGATAGCTGATGAATAGATGAATTTTGAACACTAGTACTGATATCTGCATAATATCTGAGAAAGCCGACACACATCTGGAGACCTCTTGTGGAGAGACAAACAAACCCACAACCAGCACACGACCAGCGGAAGCGTCACGCAACAACAGGCGAGAAAACTCGGATGGATGGAGATCTACTGCCCCCTAGTGGTCACAATTAATATAGTAACATTCACATACAAATAAAAAACCTTTATGCCATGAAAACGTTTTACCTTCAGACAGATGCTATTTATATCTGACCTCTGTGACCTTCTGCTCTTCAGAGCTGATCAGAATCTTCCTCTGCAGACACACAGCCTGGAGAAACCTTCAGTAACATACTGATGTTATTTTCTCTGACCTGTAACCTCGAGCAGACGGACTACAGAGCTTGTGTCTCTCTCAGACGTCTCAGCAGACCGAGACATGAAAACAATTGCTGACATTTGTCACAAAGATGGACGTGTGTTTTATTTATTGTGCATTATAAAGCAACATCAGAGGAATGACAGAATATTCTGAGAACTTTAGTGAGACAATGAGTTATATTCATGTGCTCTGGAATGAAAGGTAAATAAAAGGATTACTCAGACTTCATTCATTCTTGTCTCACTGTCAGTGTGGCACGAAGACTCGTGTCTGTACAGCAGGTGGCGCTGTTCATTTATTTCAGATGAGACAGCTGTGGTTGTTTTTAATAGTGCTGATGAGTGAGGCAGCTTTCAAATAAATTTGACTTATGAGTGACTAATAATAATAGGTCATTCATTAGGAACATTTATAATGATAGTATCTTGTAATGTTGTGTAATTGTAGTGCAGTGTGTGGTGAGTTACAGGCGGTCTGATGGTATAGAGCGTTTGGCAGAGATCAGATATCTGGTTTCATGTGCCGTGTGAACCTGCAGTTTATACTTTATTTTTATCCGGTTTTATTTATATACATCATCATCAGAGGCAGATAAAGTGCCTGCAGAGCAGGTATTTACAGAGTGTTCAGACAGATGCTGAAGGAACGACAAACACAAATAAAAGATTTACTTTCTACAGTGTCACACAGTATAAGGTAAAATCAGGACAGCCGCTAGAGAAAACACGTCATATTATTTCATACACTAATATGTACAGATTTAAGATCTATTTCTTGTTTATGTATATTAATGAATAGCTGCTATTAAATGTTGTCATGATAAAGTTATGAAGATTACATCTGAGAAACAGTCCAGAAATTGGAGCTTGTGTTTTTAATCTGTGGATTATGTTGAGTCAGGTCACCCTCTAACCCTGGATTAAATATAATCCTCCCTCAGGGCACTAAATATCCAGCAGGTTCTAACTGGCCTGGTTTTTACATAACCTGAAAAAACCCTACAGACCCTATAGTTATGCTGTGAAGTATGCTGGGCTCTTTTGACCCAGGCCAGTAACAACCTAGTGACGTCTTAGCAACCCCATAGCAACGCACTAAAATGATCCTGACTTTTTTCGGACTTCCGGGTGTTTCGTCTTTTTATTGGTTGATGCTGATTGCTCATTAGAGGCTGGATAGCTTTTAATTAATCAGCAATTGTGTGTGTGTGTCTTAAATTAATTAGGAGCAGCGATTACCCCAAACTGTGAGTGTGTCCTCCACCCGGCTGCAGGAACAACAGACTGTGTGTCAGCGGCGGCGCTGCTCAAGCAGAACAGATGTGTGTGCACTCAGCAGACAATGGCTGCAGGATAAGTGGGTTCCTTATATTAGAGGTGGTGGGGGGGGGGAGACAGCAGCTTGTGTTCGAGACGCCCGCATGGGGCGAGAGAGAACTCCTCAAGACCAGAGGACACACAGAGCTGCTCTTTCTCTCTCTCTCTCACACTCACACACACACACACACACACACACACAAACCTCACTGATTTTTGAAACAACAGTTGTGTGTGTGTGTGTGTATCATGTTTCCTCTGAGTGAAATCTGTTTCTCTCTCTCTCTCTCTCTCTCTCTCTCTCCACACGTGGCAGTATAAAGAGGATTAAAGTAATACAGGCTGCATTTCTCTGTTCTTCTGCTGCTTTGATGTGTTAAATGGACAATCTTCAGTGTGTGTGTGTGTGTGTGTGCGCACATAAGTGTGTGTGTTTGTTTGTTTGTGTTTCAGTGTGTGTGTTTCAGTGTGTGTGTACAGTCAGCTGCTGTAGATTGGTTCAACTCCACTAATTGTTGTCATGTAACAGTGTGCTTGACTGCACCGTGCGGCTCGGGGTGAGAGGATTAGGGTGATGAAAGACGCTGCTGACACAGAAGTCCACCCCCCCCCCCCCTGCACAGTCCAGAGGAAGAAGAAGGGATGAGGAGAGACGGAAGAAGAAAAGCTTACTGTATTGTTTCATACACTGGAGGTGGAGATCTGGGCGGATTTTAGGAACTCCAGCTATTACCTCCATCTGTTTGTGACTATAAAACTGATGTGAGAGTGAGATGCTGTTCCTCTCATTAAAATACACTTGTACTGTAAATCAATGAAATATCTCAGATGTGTCCTCCAGACAGCAATGAGATGACACTAAACAGATCTGTATTCTCTTCACCTGTGTGTGTGTGTTGTTCTCTGTTGTGTTTAACCCTTTTGAGTGTGGCAGGCAGTGATTGGAAACTCTGTGCAGGTCTAGCGGTTGTCAGCGCTCATTTGAATATGCAGTGGGGGGGGCTTTCATAGAGAGACAGAGACGAGGCCATCTGTGTCCACGACGCTCACCATGCCCAAAGCAAGAAGTCCCCATATGTCACACCAAACCCTGCTGGGTAGAAACTCTTGTTACTGTTTGTTGTTTTTATTTATTTACGCCAGGAATGAGAAAACAGAGACGGGTTGCTGTGCCACAACAAAAGAAATAAGTCCATCAACAAGATGGTGAATGAGCTCTGTGTGTGTGTGTGTGTGTGTGTGTGTGTGTGTGTGTGTGTGTGTGTTCACCATCTGTACAGTGGTGTGTATTCATGGGCTGAATCTGTGACTCTGTGGCTGTTGGGTCGCTGTAAGAGAATGTGTTGTTTTCACTAAGATGTTCCCAAGAGCTCAGACCTTGACTGTTGACATCACTGACACCTTCACAGGAAGTGACATCATAGCTCATCATAGCTCGTAGGTAGAAATCAAGGTGATACATGACTTCAGGGCTCTATTACTCTGAAGTTTTCAGTGCAGACCAACCAGTGGATGTGAATCACTATTGACAATATTTTATTTTGCCATTTTAAAATATTTTTATAGTATGATTGGTGCTGGTTTTCCAGAGTGGTTTTTATAGATTCATTGTTCTGGAAACAGGATCTGTAAGAGAATGCCCCATAGACCCAGCACAGCTTTTACTTCTCTCTGTGTTCAGATTCCAGTGCCCACCAGCACAGTCCCGAGATGCCCAGAAAACTGCTGTCTGCCACAGCCTGTGATGTCATCTCTGTGTCGAATAATTCACCGAATTATTACAGAAGAATAGCAGCTCATTGCAAGAAATGACCAGGATGACTTCATTTGACTTCATCTTGCTGTATAATCAAGCTGTTTCATGCTGCTAGAGGTAAACAGATCTCTGAGCTCTGAGATGCAGATGAACATGGAGAGCAGACAGTTTTCTTCACTTTTAACACCTCGTTAGGAAATTGATGGGATTAATTAAGATCTTTTGACTTCAATGACTCAGAGGAGAAAATCTTGTGCATGAGCAGAATTCTCTCAGGCTTGTGATGGGTTGAATGTCAATGAGGCACTTATCCTCAGGGATTCGGATTGGCCGAGCTGACGAGGAAGGTCAACCAGACCGCTAGAGGTCAATTATCTGACCTCATGTGAAGCAGACGAACTGATGAGCAGCTTTTCTTCTCCAGCTGTTAGTCAGAGATCAGCACATTGTTGCAGCTGAGAGTCGGTGTGCACAGCTTTCTCTATAACAGACGGTTTCCTCTGACCTCTGACCTTGTTTATTCCTCACACTAAAATATCATGTCAGTGTGAGTCCACAGTCCACAACTGTGAGGTGCAACCTTGTTGTTCTGTTTTTCTCTTGATTTCTGCTTGTGTCTTATATCTTCTCTAGACTGGATGACAGTGTAGACCGTTGCTGACCCCTCATGACCCCACGAACGTTATGTGTCATCCGATCAAACAGTTCAAAGCTGTGCTTTTCCTCCCCAGAACATCTTCTAATGGGTGAACTGATCTGTGCTGTTAGTGGATCTGTCGTGTGGTAAGAACTAACGATGTGTGGATGAGGGTCTAGTGAAACAGCAAAAGAAAGCCATGGTTAATTCAAGCAGCAGATTAGAGCAGTGAACACGTGTCAGAAACACAAGATGATTTCATTTTACTTCATGCTGCTGTGGCAGTATCTGTAGGTAGTGAAATGTGTTCAGCATTTCATTGATGTGTTCTTTCAAGGTTAAAGAATATTGTGATATTACTGCATCACTCATCAACATTCAGTCAGATGGTGTGACATGTACGTGTAACTGAAGCTCTACATGAACATCTACAATCTCTCTGATGTTGTTTTTCATCTGTTGTACCGCAAGTACATAAATAAATATATAATCAGACGGAACACAAACAACACACGCACGCTGCTTTTCTGTGACTGGGAGAGATCTCATCGTGTACTCACAATGTGCTCTGCGCTGAATGCTGCTGTACTCAAAAAATGACCCTCGGTGACATGGCCCTTGTTGCTATGGCAACGTGAATAGTGATACACTTTTCAGTCCCAACAGAACGCAGTGTATTTGAAATAGCTTTCAGAGGAAAATCCATCCTGAAGCGCCGCTGAGAGATGGAGAGACACACCGATCTCTCAGACTAATACAGAAAGCTGTGATGACTACACAAATGAGATCTCTATAACACACACTGACAGATGAGATCAGATGAGGCTGTTGTTTCTCACATTCTCCTCTTACTGTAAGAACCTTCTAGTTTTAGACTCTATGTAATTCTGTTTCTAAGAATTGTTATTACAAATATTTAAATATCTCTATGAAACGTTTTAAAACTAAAGTTTAATGAGCTCTGAATGATCAAACAATCAGGTCATCTAAAAGATCATTTTAAACTTTATAATTTGTGTGTGTATGTATGACTTCTAATTTGCTACATTTTTGTATTCTCCATGTGTGTGTGTGTTTGTGTGCATATGTCAGTGTGTGTGTATCTGTCAGTATGTGTGTATATCTGTGTGTGTGTGTTAGACAGCTGCTGACAGTGCTCTCAGGTGCAGTGTTGCTCTTTCAGTGATTTGTCTTGGTTCTGTTGGGCCCTGCTGTGCAGACACGTGCCAGCTCTCTCCCACAGCTCTGCTCCCTGTCTGCCAGACGGCCTCTCATCGTTCTGTCACCCGCCCTGCACCCGGGCACCAGCTCCCAGCCCTGGAAACACAACCACAACCCAGAATAGATGCAGCCGGAGGCCAGACAGAAACCCCAGAGGACACACACACACAAAGAAACACACGCTGTACCCTGTAGCTCTGCATGCTGTTCATTTACTTGAGTCATCAGAAGATCATGATAAGACCAGGTGAGATACACGGGTGGTCAGATTCTCTGTTTTCTCTCTCTCTCTCTCTCTCTCTCTCTCTCTCTCTCATTGAATGGTGTGCTGCCATGCATCTGATTAGTGAGAAGATATACAAGCATTAGTGTGGAGATATTGTGAGCTCTTGGTCTTTTGTGTGGATCAGCTGTGACCCCCACACACACTCAGAAAGACTAAACTGTGCATAGGGTCAGAGGTGCCAAAGCACAACAGACATGTGCCACGTTTTAACTGACACTCTAAACCAGCCAACACTTAACACACACACACACACACGCAGACATGTTTACATGCATGATGCAGGGTGGCACAAAGAGAGAGATTTCTTTTGATTATGTTGCATCATGGTCACATGGGTTCACCGAACATTTTACTGCCAAATCACTGGTTGTTCTTTTATAGCTGAGGACAAAATGAAGCTCTCAGTTGTTTTACAAGGAAATATGAACATCGCAGATTCATTATGAGAAATAATTGAGTCAACTGTTGACATACAGTAAGAATACAGAGTTATAAAATGAGTGTGGATCACAGAGCTCAGCTTACTCAGCCTCATATGAATCTAATGAGAAATATTTTAATGTAAACATTTTTTAAAGTTTGATTGCAGGTGTTCTGGCAAAGCTGACCTCAGTTTGAGATTGACACTCTCTCTCTCTCTCCCAGCACCTGGATCAGAATAATGATGGACACCAGCTGAAATATGTCCAGTTAAATCAGGAGGACACACACACACACACACACACACACACACACTGTAGGCAGTGAGCAGTCATTGTGTGTGTGAAAAAGCATTATCTCCTGGTATCTGCGCAGATTGCTCTGCAGCTGCTTTCCACCTGTCACTCACACAGGGAATGGTGCACACAGTCTGCGTGTGTGTGCGCAAGTGTGTGTGTGTGTGTGTGTGTATATGCGTGTCTGTGACCTTTGGGACACCATCTGCATAACAGCAGTGTATCTGAAGTGATGGATTGTGGGATTTGGTGTCTGTAGTGAATTCATGTCACTGCAGAAAACTGCCTGCGTACCAACAGCTGACTGACAACAGTTTACACTACACACACGTTGTCATTTATCTGTTTTAATTGTTTAATTTAATGGTGTTTTTAAAATTATTTCGCTCCATTCAGATTCACTTTAAAATGACACATTTTCTCATATTCTTCTGTTTTTTAAAGAAAAAAGCTCTTAATGTCATTTCAGAACACAAGTGTTGTGTCTTAATCTCACAATGAACGTGACTGTTGTTTACAGGTGCTGGTAATGACAGATTATATTGATACAAACCACATTCAGACTCTTGTATGTGTTTTATTAAGTGCAATATAGTAAACATGAAACATGATGTAAACACTGTCATGATGTAATTTCTCTGACATGACAGTGGATGAGAACACACACATAATTCTGTACTGCTGGAATTTCACATTACCTGTGGATCCCATTTCAACTTTTTGGACTGTGTATTATTATATTATGTTTTTGGACAGAGCAGAACTGTAGAAACACACACGTGCTGAAAACATTACAGCAACAGAAAAATAAATAAATAAATAAACACAAATAAATTAAGGATTGTACATAATGCAAAGTGACAAAGACTTGATCTTTAAATTAATCAACGTAACATTTGGCTGTTTAGACAAATTCAAAACCAATCACAAATCAATTAGACAAACAAATAATTAAAATACAATATTTAAAATAAATAATACAATAAATAATCACAGACATATACACAGAATAATACACAATAATGTAAAAAATATATTATAAGCAACCGCTGGCAGTTCATGTACGTGAGTAAGGCAGTTTCCGGCTACACTGAAAGAGAGAAATGTTTTTAAAAGCTACAGTTAAATCTCCACAGATTCACAAGCTCTATTAAAGCTAAAATATATATATTTACAGCCTCTTAAAGATTCTTAGGTCTAAAAGCTAAAAGCACTTGTGCGGAGATCCTAGAAAAACAACTCAACAGTCTAACCTGTTTAACCTCCAGATAAACTACCTTTACATTTGAAACGATCCTCGTGTGTTTGAAGAGTCACCGGTGCGCGTCCGGGCTCGTTCTGCTTTTGAGGCGGTTTCTCAGCAGGCTGGACGCACGGCCATTTGAAGCAGAATCACCTGCCTGTTTTCTGACGGATGACATTTGTTGATGTGTCTCGTTAGTCCAGGCGAGCTGTAGAACATGGCTGGGCAGTATTTGCAGGGATACACCTGCGCAGAGTGATGCAGCCGGATGTGTCTCTCCTGGTTGGCTCGGCTGGGGAAGTTTTCTCCGCACACCGGACACAGGTGGCACTCCGACGCGCTCAGGTTTAAAGGTACTTGGCTTTGGCTTTTATCTGATGGAGGAAAGCCATCGTGAACGTCGTGATGGGCCATCACGTGCTTCTTCAAGTACGCTTGCCGTTTAAACTTCTTCCCGCAGTGTTGACAATCATAAAGGCCGTCCTCAGATCCAGATTCAGAGGGTCCAGGGCTCGGAGTGTCCCTGTCGCTGCAGAGCTCCTTCAGCTCCTCGGGGGAGGCGCTTTTGTGGGGTGCGGGCGTCTTATTGCTCTCCGGGTTTGTGCCGGGCGGGTTTTGTGGTTTGGGTTTGTGCCAGCGCCGATGTGACGCCAGGTTCGCTGGGCAGCTGAAGAGCTTGTCACATTCGGGGCACCTGTACTCGATTCGGACGATCCTGGAACATTTGTGCTGAGCCAGAGAGAACGGGTCGGCGTACGCCTCTCTACACAGCTGACAGATAAACTCGCCCAGCGGCCTGTCACC
>JAZGTJ010010532.1:7649-17972 GCA_036877575.1 Botia almorhae
ATAATCGTTCATATACAGTAGAAATGGTTGACTCAGTTTAATATGACTGTACTTATTTCTTTACAAAAATAGCCAAATGACAGTTATTTAACAAAGTTTTTTGTAACTGCATTTAGGTTAACATAGAGGCATTGAGGCATGTATGATAACAGGTTGTGCTACATCTGAAGCATTTAAATCCTTGTTTACTGATTTTTTATAGTTATTATGCTCTGGAGAAAACTTTTCACTTGTTTTTTTTTACAAAATCATAAGAAAGAAACCAAATTATCTCAACATTCATCTCCAGTTTACTGTAAGAGCAATTACTCAAATTATTTATACTTTGAATTTGTGTTATTTGATGAGCGAGTTTGACACCCAGCAGTCATAATGATTTTGCATGATAATCATGCTAATAAAAATAACTTGAAAACAATGATTACAGTTGCATTAAGCACAAATTTATGACTATAACGTTTTGTCTGTATGTTTATCTCTTTGATTTGTCATTTGTGTTGTGTTGCTTCATTTCAAAGACTTTGAAGTAAAATGTAATTAGGGAAACTTGAATTGAAAAGAGCTGAATAAACTGGAATATTATCTGACATCACATCCCCTCCAGTTGAGTTTACTGGTTTATTTAATGTGGTTAATTTATTTGATTTGATTCAGGTTAATAAACCTGAATAAACGGAGGTTTATATTTATTAGGATTATTGCTGTCCTTCACTTAATCATATATATGATCAGACTTACACTGTTTCTATTCTGTCTGTCAGAATGTTCATACAATCATGTTGTTCCTCGTGTTCACACTGATCGCCAATCACATTTATTGACTAATTATTACCAGCAACGGTGACGTCCATAAGCGCCAGTAGATGGCAGTATAAGTCAATTAAAGTGCGGCTGTATTTGTGTGGTCTCGCAGTGCTGAGTTTGTGTTTCAGGACTCTGTACTGTAAAAGTACATCATAGTTCGTCAATGTGTCTTTGCTGTGTAAATATCCGAAGAGTCTAAGAGTCTACAGGACTGTAATCACATAAAAAAACGAATCAAATAATAATAATCAAATAAAAACGTTAGATTGAAGGTGTTGTATTGACGTATTTCCAGATGAAGTCAAGAGCCTTTAAAGGTGAAAGCTAAAGGAACTAATCATGTCTATTCTGTCAGACTCAACAAAACCTCTTATAACATCAGCAGTGTTGAGCTCGACTGATTAACATTTACACACAATTACTCACAAGATCAAAACAAATGTCAACATCTCACTGAGAAGATGCTGAAAGCCTCAGAGACAGCAGTGGATTAGATCCATTATTTATTCTGCAGAAATCACTTGAACTTTTGCTCATTATGTGTATTATTGTGAATTCATATCAGTGTAGTCATCAAAACACACAAGAACAAATCAAAGCCAGCGTGACGTGTGATCTAACAAATTAATCTCATCTTTTAAAACTGTCCATTAACTGCTAAGCAGACAAACAGTGAAAGAATAAGAACAGACATCAGCATTATCAATGAGAGGCGTGCCATCACATTTAAACATTTTTATGAATTAAAAAGTTTGAATAAAGTTTGTATAAGCAAGGATTATAGTTGATACAATGTCTAAAAACATTCAGTGTTTTTATTACTTTTCGGAAATGTTATAGAAACATTTTTACAACCTAAAGTTGTTGGCTGGGATGTGTGTGCACTGGTCTGTACTGGTCTGAAACTCAGACTGATGGCTGCAGTCATGATGAAGCTTCAGTCTTAAAGCTGCAGTCCACTGGGGCAGAGAGCTTCATCTCATCTCTACAGAGCAGCTCATCTGTCATGTCCAGCATAAGCCTCGTTCAGAAACACCTCCACATCAGAGGAGCATCACATGGCTATGATGATGGAGGATTACACACAGATCAATGAAGACAGAGAGCAAGACACCAGAAACAATCCTCTGCTCTCTGATCTTTATATTTATGGCTCAAATGAAACTTATGAGATAATAAAGTGACTGAAAGTTCTCTCTGTTTTCATTAGAGAGAAATAAACTCTGCAGCACTGTAAAGTATTTTCATTTGTAGTTTCATGTTTCATCAACAGAACGGTTAATAGCTTTTCTTGAAGACAGCGTGATGCTATTATCTGTTTCAGACCTTGTTCACAGATGTTTCTCCAGTCGTGTGTCTTGAGTGACATTTGCTCCAGTATGACATTGAGGGAGTTTTTAAAGACGTCTGTGCTTTGATGACGCACAGCCTGGCAACGCGTTAATTAATGTTTTTAATGAAAATCATTATCACTAAAGACAGTAATCAGAACTGCTGTGGAATGAATACTCACACAGAAAACAGCAGGAAAGCGCTTATGAAGGACACACGCTTGATTTTAGGGCCTCGATTACTGCTGCTTTTCATCCTCTGTACTGTTGATAATTCACAGGCTGCTGTGATGAGAAGTGTACTGTTTATTAACACTAAATTCTTCATCATACAGGCTGAGTGTGTGTGTGTGAGTGTGTGTGAGTGTGTGTGTGTGTTTTAATATATGACATAATCAGAGATCTGTATAGCCATTCTCAGATGAAAGAATAAACATCTCTTTGTTCTTTGAGAACGTCTTTCCTCGTGGAGGAGATGTCATAAACGCTGAAGCTCTCGAGGGGCAGGTGGTGGGGGGGGGGGCAGATAGCCATGTTTTGTTTCCACACAGCAGCGGATATTAAATCAAGAGATCTCACACTACATCTGAAAATGGTCTACAATTTATTGAGTCATTAAAATGACCTGCTGTTTTCTCTTCTGGTCATTTCCACATAGAATGAAATTTAATCCAGCATCATAAACATGTCCTCAGACTGCAGAAATGTGCTCAAATCTCTACAGAGACTTCAGTGGTTCAGGCAGGACTGTATGTGGCATGAGTACTATTAGATATGAACAATATGAGATCTGTCAGAATAATCTCTATATCTATATATAATCTCTATATCTATAATATCTATTCTCTATAGATTTTTATTATGTATAATAATGGAGAGCGGGGCTAGTTGTCACTGGGCCTACAGCATAAATTAAAAACTACAGGAACAAAAATCCAGATGCAGGAATTTCGTGTTAATTTCAAATACTGAGCACAAAACTGTCTTTTTAATGCATTGCATGATCCAAATTATAATATCATCACAGCAGTGATGTAATTCTTAAATAATCAAGAGAACATGATTAAAACACACTAACATGTCACACAAGTTGAATTATTTTAATATAGCATGTACTGCACAACATTATATACAGTGTAATAAAATTAAAATAATGCAAACACTGTGTAAAATAACAGGAACGTTTCTAAACCTGGCGACGATTTACTCAGAAGATTCATTTTTCAATTGTTTTACTACACAAATTATTGGTGCATGGCCATTAAATAACCTAAATATTAATGTTGTGCATTACGCCTTTTCTGTGACACCTCACCCCATATTGTGTGTCAACTACCCCCTAGATTTCCTGTAAATGTTGTTATATATTTATTTGTTTGCAACACATGAGCTCTGACTCTGTCTTTTATATAAGAAAACACACAGGCTCACACGAAACAGCCGTGAGCTGTTTACACGCCTCGTTTCAGTGTGATCACCTGCAGGACACGACGCCTCTTCATGTCTCCTGTCCACCACTGGGGGCGCTCGCTGGTCCTGCTGCTGTCACTGGGTCAAATCGTGCTCCTGTTATTTTAACCAAGAGGCAAAGCTGGAGAAAAACAGATTAATTGTTCAGCTTTGTGTTTATGTCCAGTTTTTGTTGTTGTTGTTGTATCGTCCTAAGATTTATATATTTTTATATATTTATTTACCCATACTGGATTCTGACTGCGCTGACTGTTGTTCTAATTACCTTCATTGTTATGGTACCTCACAGATCGTGACACAGCAGGCGTGGAGATGAAGTGGAGATGAGGTGGAGATGAAGTGGAGATGAGGTGGAGATGAAGTGGAGATGAGGGGAGATGAGGTGGACATCTCTCCAGTGACTCTGGTGGGTGGCTGTGTATTTATGACCACCGTGCGTTCATGCCACTGGCGTAAATCCAGCACAGAGTGAGAAGAACTCCCACTGACCATCTCAACACCTGGAGGTGCTCAGTCATGAAGAAGTTACTCATGACCATCATCAGTGATTCAGGCAACAACAGCAATTAGTCAGCAAGGATATGAGATATAAATATATCAGATGGTCAGAGGTCTTCCTCAGGTTTCTTACACAGAACTCTGAAGACCAGATGGCTTAAGGTCATGTATGATCTTCATCAAAACAACAATTGTGTATTTACAGTATCTGTAAAGTTAAACAAACTTTCTTATATTTTAGTTTCAGAACAATCTGAATGCGTTCACGTCCATCTGTTTCAGCACATGACTGTGATCATTTCTATAGACACATTTAAAGTGGATGAACTTCATTGTAATACATAAAATATTAAAGCAGATGGATGTAAACTGACTTTGATATAAACTGATATTTTGTAATGCAACAACATTTAAGCATTTTGTATATAGATTGTTCCAGCGTTGACTGGAAATAAATAAACACTTACATTTACATTTAGTCATTTAGCTGACAATTTCATCCAAAGCGATTTACAAATGAGGACAAGGAAGCAACTTCAATTACAATAAGATCTTTATGATCTTTATGATAAGAGGAGTATGTGGACTAGTACACTGTAGCATACTGTACTCCTAGTAAATATGTAGTGTAGTGCATGTCCTGTGAAAACAACCGTGTCCTCATTTGTCTTTGTGCTGCATCACTTTCCTCTGTTTTAATCCCTGAAAACACAGTGGCACAGATTAGGATTAAATACAAGACCTGTGAGAAACAGAAACAGGGTATTGTGTCATATGTGTGCTGTGGAGCAGAGGACACAAACTCAACACAAACTACAATCTTTAACCCCTTACCCCAATCTTAACCATCACAACTAAGTGCCTAACCCCTGACTCTAACCTTAAGCCCTGACTCTAATTTAAAACCCCTGACTCTAACCTTAAGCCCTGACTCTAATTAAAAAACCCCTGACTCTAACTGAAACCCCTGACTCTAACCTTAAGCCCTGACTCTAATTTAAAACCCCTGACTCTAACCTTAAGCCCTGACTCTAATTTAAAACCCCTGACTCTAACTGAAACCCCTGACTCTAACCTTAAGCCCTGACTCTAACTTAAAACCCCTGACTCTAACTTAAAACCCCTGACTCTAACTTTAACCCCTGACTCTAACTTAAAACCCCTGACTCTAACCCCTGACTCTAACTGAAACCCCTGACTCTAACTTTAACCCCTGACTCTAACCCCTGACTCTAACTGAAACACAAGTACACACACATTTGATGTTTTTGTGTTTTATGAGGACATTCATGTATTTGTGTTTCTCTGGTCATTTAGCGTCTTGTTTAAGCTGCAGAAACATTATTTCATCTCTACCAAACAGCTGGTTAAAAGCAGGACATGAGTTCAGGTCTGTGTGTTAGTTAACTAAATGAACTTCTATACCTGGCAGCCGGTCTTTTACTAACAGGTTTCTGTAGTGACATAAATACAAATACAGCTACTGTCTTATTCAACACACTGAACTGAATCATTTTAAACATACACAGCTAACATCTGCCTCACTCCTGTCTTAATTCCATATCGTTCTTTATTGTTACACTGGAAGCTTTCAAACATGTTTGGACATTAAAGCATCATTCATTAATCTCAGTTCATTAGTCCCACATTATCTGCACCTCCTGTATGTTACGTTTCCACTCTTTAATGGAGTCTGCCGCTTCACTAGGGTTGATTACATGTTTACTGAGTCGTGTGTCAGAGTGCTGTGACTCAGAACAGCATCTCTCAGTGTGAAAGGCCTGCAGACAATAAGTGTCATCCATTAGTTTTTACCTTTTCAGAGTCTTGTGCGTCTGCCGGCCCTCAAAGCTTCTTTTGTGCTGGCCGCTGGGACTCAAAGCCGCTGGGACTCAAAGCCGCTGGGACTCAAAGCCGCAGGTTGTAAGATCCAGACAGATGTCTTCTATACTCATGAAAAGACTCTCGGACTGATGTTTGTTTATTCTGTTGTTTTTTGTACACTTCAAGCCATGTGTGTCTGTAAGGTTGATCAATGTAGATCCTTTTAGTGACACTTCTTAAAGAGAGACACAAAAATAACATGTTCTTCATGTTTTAATGAGACTTTTATAAAAGGGGTCCTTGAAAGGGAAGGATTTTTTTTCTTTTTGGAAGAAAAAAAAAACTCTTTCCCAAATGGTCGATCTTTCCTGTAATTTCCTCTCCCTCTGGTTCTTAGTTCACAATAGATACAGAAGTTTCTCTTAAGATTCCATGTGGTATTTATTGAACACAAATTAATTAATTGCTTTCAGAGTCTAATTGCTTTGTGATGAGTTCTTCTGCTCTTCCTTAAGAGAGAGACAGAGAGAGAGAACTTGTCTGCACAATGAAGCTCACATGCAGTAGATTTATCATGAATTTTCTGTTGTCAAAGATCTGATAAATAGCAATAAAAGATTTAAAGCCAAATTCATTAACAAGGTGGATGTTGAGAATTCATCTTAATCTGATTAAAGATTTGTTGTGGTCTGTTGTCTCATTTAGGACGCAGTGGAGCTTAAACTGAAGTTGTGTTTGTCTGTGCACACAATCACTCACACAATCGAACACATGTTTGTCTGTCTCTTTTCCTGTTGTGACGGGCCTTCCAGCAGTCCGTCAGTCAGTGTGTGTGTGTTATATAACAGTGTCCAGAATTAGTTTACAGACCAAAGCTGTAAATCTATAAACAGAGAACAAAACACAAACACACTCTATTATTCTCTCACAAACTGCTTTACTGATTCTGAATCATACACACACTCCAGACTCACACCATTTGTGTTGCCAATAAATCTAAACTGAATGAAGGTCAATTGAAGGTTAATTTAGAGTCCTTGAGGTTCTTTGCTCTTATTATGTGAATGAATGAAATATGAACTGAATGGCAGAAACTTACTGACAGTGAGAGTAAAAGTCTCACATGTTCAAAGTTTTAGGACACTGTGACACTACACAAGACACATCGACATTTCATTCACACGTTTAGTGTGAACATGATATGGTGCAGTCGCTGTGTTAACACCACCATCCAATCATGACTGCTCTTAAGAGGAACGGCAGCTCGTTCTGCTCTTGCACTTCCTGTTCTTGCTGATGTGACGTGTAAAAATCGCAGTCCTGCTTCCTCCTCCAGCCCGCACACACCACATGTTTACCTGCCTCAAACACTCCACTAATCATTCTCAACTAACAAACAAGCTTTCTTATGTAACTGTCCTGAGACCATTAACCTTCATCTGAATGTGCATGACTGAGCGATCAACAGATTATCACCGTGCAGCACAACACTGACAACAGCATCTCATGTCAACAGTCATGTTGTGTCAGTATTTGAATAGATAATTGAGCTGGTTTATACAGACCAATGGAGAACAACAACAACTGGAATATTTGACAAATATCTCATGTCATATTTTAGACCTTCAAAACACCTTGACTAAGTATTTATATTTTGCATTTTTATATTTTGTATATTTATATTTTGTATTTTGATTTCTGTGAACCTGTAACACTTTGAAAGAGCTAAAACTAACATCCTAAAACTAATATACAAACAACGTGACAGAATTACTTTTTATTTATTTATTTCAAGAAAGTAAGAGGCTATACACATATATGAAAGATTGCTTTACAAAAACATCCTTTGGCTCATAGCATCAAATCAAAACCAGTTTAACACTCACAATAAGAAATCACCAAATCACAGAAAGACACTGTTCAGTAGAGACATGACAGACCGTGTCTGTACTTTTTACTGTGTGCATAATCTCTCATTAGGCTGGTATTCTACAGACCTGACACATTAATACATAGCAGGTTTGTTAAATGGTCATTTTATAAGTTTGAGCAGCTAACATTTTACAGTGGATTTATTCATGCTGTTAACAGGAGGCAATACCTGAGGGGGAAGAAACCAGACTAACATCACTGTAAAGCTACTGTGAAATGAGTTTGTTTTGGTATTTTGAGACAACAAACATGTTCTAATAATTGTCAGTCAGACAAAAAAAAAAGAATCTGTCAGAAGAGATTAGAAGCCAGACAAGAGGACCTGCAACAGAGACATCTCCATAAAGAGCAGAAAACATGATAAATGAGTAGCCACAATAATGAACTAAACTTCTGATAAATACAATTTACACATGAAAACACAGTAAAGAGAAACGTCTGTCTAATACAGAGTTCTGGGTGAGAAACTGCCACCGAACAAACGCAAAAAACTCAAGAGACTGAACGCAACAAACGCTAGCGAGGAAAAATGACATCAAAGTGATCAAAGTGAAAGTGAGGTAGAAAGATTGAAACCAAACCACTTCTGAAAGAGAGGCACTTATTTCTCACTGCTGTCATCTGTACAAATGTAGTTGTGTAGATCACTGCTGTAACAGGAATGTCATCTGACATTAGATGACTATTAAATCTTAATAATTCAGATAAATGTGACACGTGTGTGACACAGCTGCAGTGTGTTAAACAGTAAAACTGAACAGAGCTTCATTAACTCACAAACAGAACATCTGACATTACTTCATACTGCTGATGAAAAGGTGAATGTCACGTCCCTCACACTATATCACAAATATTCTGAAGTCTCGAGTGAAATCAAATCAGACACACTGTCATGTCAACGTGAAGTCTGATAACTTGTGCTGATCATTTAAAAATAACAGAAATAAAGTTCTTACCAAATCATTATTTACAGTGTCAACAACATCGATACAAATAATAGTTATAATATCATTCAAACTTGATCTGTATCATATTCATCTGCCTGATGTTTGTTGTGCCTGTCTGATGACTGAAGCTTTGAAAAAAAATACAACGTTGTTTTTGAACATTTAACAGAAATAAACCTGAACTCGCTAGTGTTACATTTAAACAACTTAACAACTACCAAAGTAAAACATATCATTTCAAATAAAACAATAAAAAAAAGGCACAAGAATATTACGTGTGGAAGCAGATGCTGCTGTTACAGTCACAAACATCACCTCTTCACATTAAACACATCACAGTATGTCTTCATTACACAAGCTTTACGATCATCTCTTCTCAGTCACGTGAATGTTTTCCAGAAGAATGGCTCAGATCTAGATGTATGCACACACTGTCTGGTGAAGGGGCAGCAGGTAGTTTTCACAGGTGCAGACAGGATGTGTTTGTGTGGAACTATAAATCTGCTCCAGTACAACAGCACACAGTGACAGCAGAGAGCCACTGCTGCTGAGACATGAGCAGCAAACGTGTTTTCACGGTGTGTGTGGTTTCTTTGGAAGGTTTATGAGGAATATAATGCAGTAGAAATTCCTGCATAGCTTTTCCATTTGATGAAGTCTGTTCATTTCACCTTTTCCCATGAGGAATTCATCTCTGTCCCTTTAAATCTTCTCATCAGCCTGTTTGAACAGTCTGTAAAAAATAGAAAATAATCACTCATACATTCATATTTCCTTCATTACAAAAACTTTTAAACATGTTCTTGAGATTATCTGAATTAAGATGATTTGAGCCGAGATGATCTGAGTTGATATAAGCTGAGATGATCCGAGCTGATCTGAGATGACCTGATCTGAGATGATCTGAGCTGAGATGATCTGAGATGATCTGAGCTGAGATGACCTGAGCTGAGATGATCTGAGCTGAGATGACCTGAGCTGAGATGATCTGAGCTGAGATGACCTGAGCTGAGATGATCTGAGCTGAGATGATCTGAGCTGAGATGATCTGAGCTGATCTGAGTTTATCCGAGCTGACCTGATCTGAGATGACCTGAGCTGATCTGAGCTGATCTGAGCTGATCTGAGCTGATCTGAGTGGTATTTGACTATGAGAGATATTGTGCTGTGGGAGTTCTCTTGCGGTTTCTGATTGGTTAGTCAACTGATATTTGACCTCAACTCAAAAACATCTTTGTGTTGTCACCTCAGTGAGTAAAAAGTAGCGAAGGCCACAGAACTCTGTGGTGAATTTAACCACGCTGGGTTAAGACAGCAACCCAAACACTGAGCTGCTGTGTAACAGTATGAATGCTTGTGCTTGACTCATGTCACCACAAACCTGCAGCTGTTTCTATACCACAAATGAATTCATGATGGAATAAAAAGTCATCAGACTGGAGATCCGATTGGATGTCTTTCAGTCTGTACTGTAAGCACAAGGGCAGGAAGTACTATAACGTCGTCTGTACAACTGT
>JAZGTJ010010533.1:0-17971 GCA_036877575.1 Botia almorhae
AGACTATATGCGTGGAACGTTTTTACGAACTTCCGCAGTCATTTTAGCCAGCTGGAAATTTTCCGTTGAATTTTCACGTTGTTGTCACAGATCATCAATCTTCTGAGGTAGCTTTAATTGCATCTATGGTGTAATATTTAATTACACTATAATTGGATTATAGTTGTTAAATAGTCAGGCCTAGTTGTTAAAACGTAACGCGAGATGAGAGCCGTTTACATTTCAGCGCGAGGGGATAACAGCTGATCACCGCTGCGTCCCTCTGTGTTACTCTGCAACCGTGCATATAGTCAATTCCCCTCTCTGTCTTTCTCTGTCTTTCTCTCTCTCTTGCTACAGAACATGAGCGATGCGATGGCGGTGCTGTATAAACTGCAGACGGGTCTGGATGTGAACGTAAAGTTCACAGGTGTGCGAGTATTCGAGTACACGCCCGAGTGCATCGTCTTCGACCTGCTGGATATTCCGCTGTACCACGGCTGGCTGGTCGACCCACAGGTCAGCGTCCTGATGCACTAACAGGAAACAACCCAAGATCCAATGCACGTCTGAGTCATAGTCACCACATGATGTCATGTTTGTTATTATTTCTTTATTTTAGACATATTATAATTTAGCTGCCTGATTGCTGTCATATCATATTTGCATATTGTTGCTGTTGTTGTTATTTAAAGGCAGGGGTCCCTTCACATCCTGACAGAAACTACTAAGTGGTATAAATATATTTATACATTTATATATATTTGTTGCAGGATTAGTTGCAATTAAGTTGCAGGACGATAAACTGTTCAACCAATCATTGAACTGCTACCTTTAAATAAACGCGTGTACATTTTCTATATTTTTCACCTAACTAATCTTTTTTTCTCCAAACATAAATGTTACCCAGTTCGGAAAGTCTGTCTCTGCTCATTCACCTGACATTGTACTGTGTTTTGACATTGCAAAAAGTGACACGCGTCGCCTTTAAAAATGCACGCTGATTTTTTGCCCATATAAGTCCACCATGAGAGCAGCTTCCTGTGTTTGTCTCTGTAGATGGCTGATATAGTGAAGGCAGTGGGAAACTGCAGTTATAACCAGCTGGTGGAGAAGATAATCAGCTGTAAACAGTCAGACAGCAGTGAGCTGGCCGGGGAAGGTGGGTGTTCATGTCGGCTGTGCACCCTTATATCAAACATTCACTTTGTCTGTCAAGCTTGGATGTACTTCACTGTCATACACATTTCTCCCTGTTCTGTATTGTTTCTTCTTCCATTGTGTCATGCAAATAAACAACTAAGACAGCGTGTGAGTCAGCTGAGACAAGAGCGAAGCCTAGAAACAGCTCTGCTGCTTTTTCCCGCTTTCTTTGTTCTTTGACTTAATTTTCTACCCTTTTTTGGAAACCTTCTCTCTCCTGCTCACTCACTCTGTGTTTATGTCTAAATATATCTTCCCTGCCATCTTCTCTCGCTCTTTCTGTGTGTGGGTATCAGAGTGCACCTTGTCTGTCTCCGTTTACCTGTCTGCGCGCTGAGACGTGCCCTTGTCTGTCTCTAGCTGTCTGTCTGTGTATGTCTCTGACAATCACACACTATTTCTGTTGTGTTGGTGTCTGTTTGTTAGGCTGTGTGAGTTTCAGACTGTGTTTAAAGGGCACAATTAAAATGTTTTTATCATTTACTCACCCTCATGTCAGTTGAAACCTGTACATTGTTTATCTTCTGTTGAACTTATAGATATTTTGAGAAATATCTCAGTGGTTTTGTGCCCACTGTACAGTCAGCTGGTCATTATTGTAGTATAAATTGACAGTATCCCTCGTGTGTGTGTGTGTCTGAGACGTCTCACTGCTTTATTATGTTCCAGGTTTTGTGGCAGAGCAGTTTCTGAACAGCACAGCGACTCAGCTGACGTACCACGGTCTGTGCGAGCTCACCTCCAGCGTACAGGAAGGGGAACTGTGTGTCTTCTTCAGGAACAATCATTTCAGCACCATGACCAAATTTAAGGTCTCAACATCTGCATGCATGTACTTCTGCATTTACTTCTGGTTGAAAGTGTCTTCACATCCTGAGAGAGAACACAAAGCGGTGTAAATAAATTTGATAAATATATACTTTCCGCAAAAGGCGCAGGACCGTCAAATGTTTGTCCAATGTCGGTCCGAATGCAATGATAGGATGTCCTACTTGCCTGTCAAACTGTGTGTGTGCATTCATGTTGGAGTGGGCGTGGCTTTGGAGAGCCTTCCGAGAGAAGGCGGGGTCTTAAGCTTTCAACTCTGGGTTGCTATCACTAGCCTCACACTAGCCTCACTGAATTTGTGTAGAACAGGATGCTGTATGTTGGTGCCCCCCAGTGACCAAAAGCAGAACTTTGTTAACAGTATATATATATATATATATATATATATACACACACACATATATATATACACATATATACATATATAATATGCAGTTGTCATTCACTCTGTTGTGCATAACACCATAATACCAAAAAAAACTACACTGGGGTTCGATAGAATCGAGTGAGCATGAAACCAGACCAAGGCTGCGGGGGGAACAATCGCACTCGTAATCAGACCACAGCAAACATGCCCAGTGTGAAAGCCCATCCACTAAGAGGAAGTGGTCTGAAGCAGCAGGGCACACTTGACACTTGACCCAAAACTGTTGTAAGATCCTCATGCACACCCTTCAGCACGACACCACTCGATCTGTGAGTGCTGATAGATTGATGTGTGTGTGTGTGTGTAACTGCTCTCTGTGCCCCTCAGGCCCAGCTGTACCTGCTGGTGACAGATCAGGGTTTTCTCACTGAGGAGAAGGTGGTCTGGGAAAGTCTGCATAATGTTGACGGAGACGGCAACTTCTGCGACTCAGAGTTTCATCTGAGGCCGCCCTCTGATCCCGAAACAGTGTACCACGATCAGCAAGACCAGATCGATCAGGTCAGGACTGCTCTGTACTCAGCTGTAAGCACTCAGTAACCAACTAGCTGTTTAGAAATTGCATTTTAATGTCGGTTTAAATTGCGACACAATAATTCGCTGTAATGGTATAATTGTGTTATCTACTGAAATTTAAAAAAATAATGCTGTCAGTTCATCTTTAATTTGATTTATTTTGTTTCCTGTTTTTGGCCAGTGAATCATTTTGAAAATACTAGTGTAGGGAGGCAGAGAAAGAGTTTGTAACCATTGTGGTTCCTAGGGCAAAATGTTAAACAGGTGCAATAGTGCCACCTACTGTATTGGAGGGTCAAAATGAAGTCAGGTTACACAGAGCCACAGTGACCCACAGGTAAAACAGAGCGACAAAGACTGAAAGTGCAATGAACTGTAATGCAGTTAAAACACAGTCAGTCTCTGTAAGTGTTTAGATGTAGTTTAGGGCTTTGTACCACACTGGGTTGTTGCTCACAGGAAGAACTCTAAATTATTGATATTAAAAGCTGTCCAACCCTTCCTCCACCTCACCAACCCTCTCCATGACCCTCCCTCTGTGCCTCTGGGTTTACATGCTTTTAATGCTTGATTACAGAACAAAAGTGCCTGATGTAACAGCAGATCTTTCCTGCTCTCTCTCTCTCTTCTCTCTCTTCTCTCTGTCTCTTCTCTCTCTCTCTTCTCTCTGTCTCTTCTTTCACTCTGTCTCTTCTCTCTGTCTCTTTCTTTTTTTGTTGTATGAGAAAGAGCTGTGTGGATATTACAGCAAGTAATGCTTGTGTTTATACAGGTTTTGAACTGGTTAACAGTTTTTAGCTGTTCAGCTTTAAACGTGGAGTGTAAATAATACTGATGTAAATATGCATCACATTTTTGTCTGTTTACGTTTAATTGTGCTTAATCCTTTATTAGTGGATCTAGATCAGTGTTTCTCAACCAGAGAAACTTTTAAAAGGGCCTCAGGATGACTTACAATTATTTAAAATAAGACAAAACAAGCATTAAAACTAAGATCAAACAACTAAAAATAAAGGTGTTTTGCATGTCGTGGATTTATGGTATGGATCTGTGTTGTTTGTGTGTGTGTGTTTGTCGTGTGTAGGACTACCTGATGGCGCTGTCTCTGCAGCAGGAGCAGCAGGCCTCAGACCTGGGATGGGAACAGATCCCAGAAGGCATCAGTGATCTGGAGCTGGCCAAGAAGCTGCAGGAGGAGGAGGACCGCAGAGCGTCGCAGTACTACCAGGAGCAAGAGCAGGCGCAGGCAGCGGCTGAGCAGGCGCAGGTGAGCAGAGTGGAAAAACAGCGTGTTCTGTTGGTTAACCACTTTTGTTTAATGTAATCTTTCTTGATTTTCTCAAAGTGTTTGAAAAAATGACACTCTACTGCTTTGAAGTTGTTTATCTCATGATATGAAGAGCAATTTCAGCGAATCTGTTAAAAATAAATAGTTAAAATAGTTCTTTCCAAATCTGTATTTCCCATCCAGTTACTTTCAGATGAAAAATATTCAGATGAAATAAGAGGGCCGTTTGTTATTCTATCTGCAGGGACAGCAGCCAGCAGTGGGTGTCGACCAGGCGGACAGTGCAGCAGCAGGTGCAGCTGGAGCATCAGCAGGGGGCGCCACTGCCTCCCCAAGCCCGGGAAAACAGCCCTCTCCGGGGGAACGCAAACCCAAGAAGGAGGCCAAGGACAAAGACAAATGCATCTTGTTGTAACAGCGGTGGACTGCATGAAACGGGCAGCAGTTAAATTACAGTGGCTCTGCAATGCTTCTCCCAGTGCCAGGTGGAGAGAGAACAAGCCAATGGGAGAAGGTGGGACAGACAGAGAGAATTCACCATTCTCCAGCCACTTGTGCCTGACTTTACCCTCTGTGTTCTCAATACACACAAAAGCAAATAGGGTGTCACTACAAAGACTATCACTACATGTTTTGTAGAGCTGGCCAAATGTTCTCCGAAAACAGCCACTGCAGTGCACTATGTTTGCGTGAGAGTGGATAAGGTGATACATAGCACTAGGCAAAAAAGTCCCAAGAATAAGCAAGAATAATGCACCACTTGTTCATGATATGAAGCATTTTCTGTTCTTTCTTTGTGAATATCCATTAATGCTGTTGTTTATAAGCTATTTTATACCAGGTTACCCATGCGTATGCATATGTAGATTCGTTGTGTTGGTCCGTTTCTGTTGTCTGGGATTTTTTAATGTAAGGCTATTTGAAGGAGAAGGTAGAAGCCAACGGGTTGCTTGGTGAAAGATTTTGGGACATGATGAAGGCCACTAGTTCTTCACCTGGCAATATTATGATGCCAAATCACGATATTGTGCAAACTCAGAGGCGTGACCGCCATTCCATTCACAGAGCAAAACGATATGATTGATGCATTCGGTTCCAGAAAAAGCCAGTTTCTTCCTTAGTACGCTTCAGGCAGAAGTTCATTCGGGTTTATTAAACTGTTTGTAAAGTGAAAAGAAGTTTTTGCCAATAGGACATTGATGTTAATATTAGCTAACACCAGGCACTAGCAATGAAGTCCATAGCTTTAAAATGTCAAACGCACTAGGCGTTATAAAAATACATAGCCAATAGTTTACCTCACCCCTTGAGTTTACATTAAGCTTAACGTTCAGTTCTCATTTGCCTTGTAGTCAAAACGTAGACACTGCTAAGTGGTTTTCCCAACAAACTTTTTTGTCACTGTACTCCAGCTAGTGGTTGACCAGCGTGTTATAAAATGGCAGATGTTGATACCGGTTTTGGAGAGCAGGGTGGCCGATTGCCAATATATATAAAATGAAAATGTTTTAGAGCTGCCAGTTGACTTAGGAACTGACACGCGGGCAGTTGATGCGTTAATCAAGTGGAAACCGTTATCGATAATCTGTGATGCTGATAATGTGACTGATTGGTCTGTTTCTTACTCAAACGGTCATTTTCAGACTGTAATGTAGATTGTACATACTCATATGTGGATTCTATATGGATTTAAAATAGTGCGAGGAAAGGATAACTGAAGCCCATCTTTATACAGTGCTGCCTACTGAGAGACAAGCTCTTTTCTAGTCAAACATTCCAGCTGTATGCCTTGAGCTGAGCCTCAGACTCAGAAACACAAATGTCGGGCTGTTTTTTGTGCGTCTGTGCTGTGAGATGACCATTTTCTGCTCTCACAATGCAAGAACGAACCATTTCTGCGTGTAGCAGAGCTGAGGATGGGGCCGTGGTTGATTACGTGTGCCCACGAGTGGATTCTGTTCGTTAGTTGTGGGATGGAGCTGTTCCTTCGACGTTTGGTCCCTCAGGGGCCAATACTCTTTATATATAAAGCCTTACAATATAGTTACAGTATCTTTTTTACGGACAAAACAAACAATAGGTGCAAGACAATTACGAGACAATCTGTAGACTTTACCATTGACAGAAAACCTCACAGGCCTTCACGGAAGGAACATATCCATGTCTTGAAAACAGTTTGACGCGTGTTAGCTTCCTCGCAAATGGCTTTGAATTCAAACCAATGTAAAATACAGGGTTCAATGCGAAAGTCTCTTCTCATTGGTTGTTGTGCATTATCTGAATTGGGCCTTTTGTAGAACTATGGCTGTTTTTGAAGTCGTTTAATTCCACTAGGTTGCCGTGTAGTTACAGAAAGGAGTTTCAGAGTACTGAAATGCTGCTATTTGAGGTGAATTAGCTGACATGCTACATTGTGTATAGCCAGTGTTGATTTAGATACCAGGGGTGCAGTCTTGCTCCTTATTTGTAATGTTTTTGTCTTAAGAGCGTTCACACTTGTTGTACACTACGTATGATAACCACATATAATAATGCGTTCATAAATGTCGAGTTTTACGATTGGGGTCAAATATTAGGAAGCACAAGCTAGTCACGATACAGTTGGGCGATGTCACAAAACATTTGTACTGAAGGTGGCGGGCAAAAATTGTGTAAATGTAACTTTGTAAATCATCCGTCTAAACCAAATGTTTTTCTAGTGTAAAAAGCAGCGATTTTTACACTTTAAATTATGACCCATGCATTAATGAAGGAGGGATTTTATGGAGTCAGATAACTTCTGTCTTTAAAGAAACATTCGCAAACTGTTTTTACTTGCAAGTCAGCTTGAACGTGGGACATTCCAAGGTGCTTATGTTTATGATGTTATGACATCGCAAATGCAACAATAACAGGCTTTTCCAGCACACAAAATACCATGTATCCACTGTGCATTAGCTTAAGTAATTTGCATTGATCGCCAATAACTTCAGTTGTAATGTGCTTAAGCTTTAAGCTCTCATTTCTAAAACAATCACATCTGTGGAACGTCACAAGAATACACACGTGGGGCTTTGTTAGCGGGATAAATACTAAAATGTCACTTTTCTAGAGGGGAAAAAGACATCGTTTTAGCTACTTGTATGCACCGTTACACTGAATGCACTAAAAATACCTCTTTTTATACACATCTAGAATCAGCAGAGTTTAGGTCTGAATACAGCCGAAAACCGGATTCATATACGACACTCAGTTCATGATGCATTCTGCAATAAGGCTGTTTATGGAGCGACAACAAGAACTGTAAACACACACAATGGAACTCTTCTCGCCCTGCTTTCACATACAACATTTCTTTTTACAGCGGCAGATAAAAAAGGATTTGGGCTGAGCGGATACATTTAAACGATTCACAAAAGCAGGTCATCACCAACGGTGATCCAAACTAATGACCAGAGGGTCACAGATGAGTGACTGTTACACACTGTAATCATCAAATGGCCCAAGCACACATTCAATACATTCTGCCACAAATGGAGACAGTCTGGAAAAGTTTCTTATGGTGCGTTTGTCTCAAACGGCTATTAAACAGGTCAGTCCCTGATGGAAATTCAATGCTGTTATAATGCATGTTTTAAAGATGAACACAACATGTACTCTTAGTGATTGAACAGAGCAGTCCTGTTACCATTTCTATTTCATATCCTTTATACGCGTGTATTGACACAAAACATTTTAAACTTGGCAAAAAAAAAAAAAGAAATCTTACAGAATGCAGAATAATGACGGTCACCCTTCCATGAATGACCGAACTATGTATGTAGCCCAACTGTGTTAAAGACTAGATGGACATTTTTTTCTGTAACAAATGCCTTAGACGAGGGACAACACGTCTGAATAAAGGAAATTCGCTCAGTGGAGACTGCAGGCTTGTGTCTCGTTTCTTTAAACTCATTCACTTGCATTTGCATCAACTGCATTCGTTACCGGTTCAGACTGTAGGAGCGCGCAGCTGTTTATACAGAGACATACTAAAACAGAGACGGTCAAAATCCACAATTTAATATTAACGTGTACAATCATCAAAAAAGTCAGGTAGTGAAATGTTAACGGAATCAGAGATGTGTCCGGCGCTACACACAGCGATGTGAGTGACTGGAACGTGTTTTAACATTACCTAAACGTTAAGAAACGCACTGTACAGGTTGCACCTACACTGTATCAGCATAACGTGCGCACAAAGGTCGTATACAGGTTACACAAAACCTACATGTAGGCTAACGACGCTTTTTACAAAGAAAAAATGTCATCGGACAGATTAGATCTTCAGAATAACATGGCTAGAGTTCAGCTACTTAAAAACACAAAGTTCAAAAATAAAATACAAAAAAAAAAAATGCTGAAAATTGTCGCCGCTAGAATCTCCCTTTGAAGGGCTTGAATCCTCCGCTGCCACCAGCCATTGGAACATTAGTGATCTGCACAATTCTGTTTATTCCTGTAGACGAGTGGCTGCAGAAAGAGAGACAATCCAGAATGAATGAATGAATACATGAATGAATGCAGCAGCATTAGCTGCATTTCCATTACCCTTTAAATTGCACAAATTAAAACGGAAAAGCGTCAATTTAGCAAAATGTATAATATTAAAAATAATATGTATAATAAAATGGATATATTTGTTATATATCTACAGATATCTATAAATACACATCGGCTGACACAAAATAAAACATGCTGCTCGTCTGTGTAAACGGGCCCTTGAAATCCACAACATTACTGATGACACAAGAGGGCAAGTGATTCACATGAGCTGTGGACATCCAGAACACACCTGGAGTGTGGTGCCATCATGCCAGGCCGACTCTCTCCCATTCTGCGGTTATCTGGGAATCCTGCGCTCTGTGATCCGGCTGCTCCATGCCAGTCTTTCCTGGGACCCGGATCGCGTCCATGCCTCTCCACCACCACCTGTCTGCCACTGCTGAAGTGCTGTGGAGAGGAGCAACGGTTAGGAAGCATCAGATCTGAGACACTCCGAGATCTGCACACGGACATACGATTCTTGAGGGAATACAGGGAAAGATCACACTACCCCACACTCACAGATAAAAATACAGAGGTGCTCAGAGAGGATCAGAGCAGGGCCGCGAAATTAATTTAAATTATGACTTTCAACAATAACGAAAACAAAATCAAGGTAATGCTATTTTTTTTTAAGCGAATCCACTGTTATAAAGTTTCTTTTTTTAATTCAATAAATACATGTTTCCAAAGTCAGTGACCGATCGTGTTTAATAATTGTAATGTTAATATTGGCCAAAATAATCATTTATCGATTATGATTTGTCATAATCGAGCAGTCCTACATCAAGGGTTTGTTAACGTCTTACCTGGTCTCCCATAACAACAGGTCTGCCTCCATCTCGGCTGTTGAAGGCGGTTCTGCCGCGGCTGGCAGGGGGGGCTCCTCTCATAGCAGGACCGGGCCCGTCTCTGCCTGGACGATCTGGACGCATTCGCACTGCTCCTCTGCAATCCAAACACAGCAGATTAACACATACCTGAGGCTGAAATATTACTGTGTGTGGCAGTGCTCGTGTCACCACATTAAAATAAACAATTAAATAGTACTTACAAAAACTACACTAGCAATCACTAGGTGGTCTAAATAGATATACGCTTCCAAAGCTAGCTTGCTATTGCTAGCCTCTCTGAAGTTTCCTACCCTTCTTTTAAAGCTGCAATCCTTTTTTAATCAATCACAATCCTTTTTTAATTACAATCAGTGCTCAAAACTGTGTCCTTAACTTACACTGACTTAATGTTAAGTTTATAATAATGATTTATAATTTCACGGAAAATGTCAGTTTGACTTCAACATGCATAAATAGAAGTATATAAATTAACCTGTAATTTTCATGTTTCAGAGATGGCAACAGAGGCAAAAATTGGAGCTTTAATGGAGCAAGTCATCTTAAAAACTGCTTCATCTGCTTCCAGACTGATAATCTGTAAACTCAAGACTAATCTGGAAGTTCTTTTGACTCATAAAAAAATCTTCTGCATCAAAAGAAAAAAAAAAAAAAAACTTTATAAATTCTGAAATTTCTGATTTGCAATCATACAGAAGTGGGAGAATAAACAGGAGCTTTTCTGTACCTGACATCTTGTTTTGTGCTCATTCCGCCATCAGTCTTCCAGGCAGCGTGGCTGCCATCTCTGGGGGATCTGGAGTGGGCGATGGCTGGAGGTGGTGCTCTGCCTCCTGCTGTTCGATCAGGCAAGGCCACCTGCCTGCGCTCATCGCGGTCACGGATCTCTCGCCGGTCACTGTCCCTGAGCTCTGCACGGGGAGGGTGTGGAGGTTCAGCTCTCCTCACCGTATTAAAGTCTTTAGGATAACGGTCAAATGCAGGCCCGTCCCGGCGTGGAGCAGGTCGACTCTTCTTTGAATCAGCGTCATTATCAAAACGGTTCCGTCTGCATAAAAAAAAGATTCGTCAGCTGCTTCCGTTGCCCGAATTTGCTACTGTTAAACTAGAAATGACAGTTTTGACTTCTTGCACAAATATAAAGCACCCGTTTTACATTTCACTGCTGTTGCAAACGGTATATAATCATGTATGTGACAAATGACTCTTGAAAAACAAAGAGTTCAGGAGTAGAACCTCCATGCCAGCAGTATTACAAATGTTCAGAAACGCCCACCTGCCAAAGCTGTTGGACTGCACAACAGATGCCGGAGGGTACCGAGGCCGGTCTCTGGGGCTGAAGTCATTGAAGCGGTTTTGTTGTCGGTTGCTGTAGTCTGAACCCTGACCGATCCTTCCCTCTGGTTCGGTCTGCATTTTTTTACTGCTGTTCCAGTAAGGGTCATCCCTCCTGCAGACACAAAAGAAAACCCATTGACCACCAACACCCAGACAACTAGACGCAACAAACATCCTACTGAAGTGCTTCTCCAGAACACTGCCCAATGGTTAAACAAACAGCAAATCACCTCTGGTCAACGTCACGTCCCCTCTTTAAGTTATTTCTTTTCTCCTGCTCGTAACGCAGCTGCTCCTGTTGCCGTCTTAGCTCCTCGCGTTCACGAGCTAAGCGTTCCGCCTCCTTCCGCCTCTCCTGCGGGCAAACACATTTTTTAGCACAGAGCAAACTTCCGGCTCCGAGACTTCTAAACACGTCTGTGCTGGCTGTACCTGCTCTATGCGGATCCTCTCCCGTTCCAATCTCTCCCTCTCCATGCGCTCGCGTTCCAGCTTCTGTCTTTCCAGTTCCAGCCTCTGCCGCTCTCTCATCAGGTTCTCCCTCTCCTCCCGCTCGCGCAGAATACGGATCCGCTCTCGTTCCCGACGCTCGCGCTCCGCTACCTCACGGCGTCTGGGCAACACATTAAAACAACATGATGCGCTGGAACCGGTGCTTAGAACGTGCAAATTAATCCAAGAAAAGACAATCTGGTAAGTAAATAAGAGTGTGCACACCCACCTGCGCAGCTCCATAACCCTGCGAACACGCTCCATCCTGACCATGCGCTCACGCATGCGCTGTTCCTTCATCTTTTCGAACGGAAGGATGTCGTTGTTGCCGCCTTTGTTAGGCATGGGCCGGCCCTTCTTCATCATTTCCATCTGTAAACGCATCACGTAAATGAGGCCGAACCAAATATAGTGAGAACATACACTTTGGCTTTAATGCAGCAAATGCAGTTAACTAACCTGCTCAGGTGGTATAAACCATCTGTTCCGTCTGTTCATTGTGTTGAGTGGACCGGGCTGCGGAGAAATGGAGAATTAGAGAACGCGACCTGTATAAACCATCAATTTATAATACGTTGTGGATGTCCGTGGTACCTTTTCAAACCTCCCGCCTCTTCTAAAAGGAGGACGAGATTTATTGAAACTTTGCTGTCCTTTAGCTTGGTCAACCACGGCCATCTTGTTTGGACTCTTTCCTGTGGATGGAGAACAATGGACAGACTTTAGCACGGAACGACCACAATCAACTGTTCGTTTGGTGCCCCTGAAAAGCTTGTAGCAGGAGATGGAACGTACTTCCATGTTTCTTCTCATCTTTCTTAGATGCGTCTGCTCCCGAATTGGAGGGTGGCGCGTCTGAGCTCTTGGAGTCTGCCTTTTTGGTGTCTTTGCTGTCCTTCTCAGAGGGTTTGTCCGATTTCTTCTCCTCCTTCTTGGAGGAAGCTTGAGTCCTATAAAGAATTCAACAGCATGTAAAAGTGCAACTGAAAACGTGTGGCTAAATACTTGCGCCCTTACGCATGGAAAGAGGTTAAAACTGGAATATGATGAAGATGATCTCTTACTTGCTGGAGGTTTTGGTTCCGGTTGGAGTGCGCTTTTCTCCTGACGTTTTACTGGAATTTGTCTTCTCTTCTCCCTCTTTCTTTGAGAAGTCCTTTTTGAAAGGGTCGGTTTTCACCTGTGAGCATGACACAGTGAGATCCAGTACTGCTTGTTTTCACAAATACACGTACCACATTGTTGTTTGGCTGCAATATCAAATCAAATATCTGTGTCAAACCGTGATCTCTTACCCGGTCCACAGATATCTGCTGGCCATGGAGCTCCGTGCGGTCCAGGTGGGAGATGCACCTGGTGACTTCAGCACTGGAGGACATGGTGACCAAACCGTAACACTTGGCTCCAGGGCTACGAGCGTTGGTGACCACTTTGGCACTGAAAACCTATTTTAGACCATCATGTCATTACCGTCTATAATCACAGATATTAGAATGACATGCTGCAAGATTTCCAACAGGGAGTCTTTACCTTTCCATATCTGCCAAAGAGGTTCTTTAGATCAGCTGCTTTGGTGTTGGAGGACAGTCCACTCACCCACAGATTGCGAGATGAGCTGGTACTGCTGCTGCCTCCTAAACACAAATAACAAGTGAAGTCCAGACAACAACATAAAATGGCGGGGAATTTGCAAAGTTATTTTATTAACGTGGACAGATTTAAATTCGAAACAACTGCTGTACAAGCTACAAACGCTGCATCATCTACAGTACTCGGGACATGTGATATAGTAGCCGGCTCTTCTTTCCTGCGATATCGCACTCGAGCGCTCAAATTATAAATTATTATTATAAACTTATCGTGGGGGAAACTGGGTTAAGATAAGGAGATCGTGTTGAACACTGATCTATCATGTACTTGCTCAATATCTAACTTGTGTTCATTTTAAACAAGAAGAACAGGGCTGGACTGCAGCTTTAGGATAAACAAGCTCCAAATCCATTTAGCGCTAATGCATGCTAGGAAAACACATCAGAGACTTTTTGTTAACTTCTATAGACTTTACGTCAGTTAATATCGAAAAACAAACTCATACCTTTTTCGTCTTTCGTGGTCTTTCCATCTCTGTCTTTTGAAGAGCTACGATGTAAATATTACAGGAGCGACAAAAAGAGAGAAACACTTTAATGAGTAACAGGACACGAGAAGATGGTGGACACTGAGGTACATCTCAAAAACAACGAAAGGTTATACACATTTTTAGTGCATTACAGATAAAGGAGAAAGAAAAGAAATCCCCATAGGCAAGGCTTGCACTTGGACAAAACTCCAATAAGGCTTCTCTCTCTTGCTTTTCCACAGGAGCAAGGTGGGCCAGGTTTTCTGCCAAATTATTCCCTCGACCAATGAAATCCTCAGGAGGGTGTTCAACTTCAGAGTGAACCACTTCATTGGACTGACAAACCCCTCTGACATCACTGGAACTATTGCTTTTTTTTCTAAACCATAAGTAGGGACTGGAAAAGCAAGTGCTGGATGTGTGTGCGTAACAGACGCGCTTTCAGCTCCTCGTTTAACGGCACCAATTACCAAACTTGAAAAATGGCAAACCAAACCAAAAGACAACCAAAGGCAGGGATTAGGTACAATGAACAACTCGTTATGAAAAAATTCTTGCGGCTACCCACAATGCTGAGTTCTTAGTGAGCTGGAACTTGGTAGTAGTATCTTAAAGAACTGACATAGAAAGACAAACCTCTTTGCTTGACCAGTTGCCCCAGTTGAAGAGGGGCCTTTCTTCCCAGAATCCTTTTCCTTGTCTCCTGTTTCTCCTTTCTTCAAGGCCTCTCTGTTGTCCTTCTTCGCGGCGTCAGACTTCAGCCCGTCATCTCTCTCACCGTCTTTGTGATCATCTATGGCTTCAGCCAGTGAGTCTGTCTCCTGGCCCATCTCAGCAGAGGCCTCGGCTTCTTCGCAGCTCTTGTCCGCCTCAGAATCTGGAAGTTTCACATGTTTACCTGTTTCCAGGAGGTCGTCGCCATCCACATCCAGTGTGATGGCATCTTCTGCCTGCATGGTGACCGATATATTGTCCTCCTCAACTTCTTTCACAGGCTCAGAAGAAGGATCGCTTTCCATGGCCTCCATCACTGGGACTTCAGACTCCGCTTCTCTCTCAGCCTCATTCTCTGCGTCAGGCTCAGGCTCGGGTTCAGGCTCAGGTACTGGTTCAGACTCAGGTTCTGGTTCAGGCTCTGCCTCTGGTTCAGGCTCAGGCTCTGCCTCAACCTCAAGATCAGGCTCCGCCCCTGCCTCAACCTCAGTCTCTGCAAGGCCGTCTTCACAGGAGAAGGTTTTAGAATTTTCACGAGTAGCATCATCTGTATCGGTTACATCTGAGGGATTTAATAAGCATAAGACATGGCAAAACACATTGTTTAACATTCACATCGCTGTGCTACGTGACCTAGAAAGTAGAATAGAGAGCAAGTTTAGTGTTAGTGGTCATCGTGGGTGAGGAAACCACAGGTATACATATAAAAACACATTCCTTAGTGAAAAAAAGAGGCTGAACAATCTTCTGTGTTATCATAGCCATATTCACTACTATGATGAACACAAAGTCCAATGGCGTATGCTGGAACCATCATATTTGGGTGAGACTGACATACACAAGTTCTGCTTTGCTTTCAGTCTGTGAGAACTTGCATCTGTGCCACCAGCTGTCACATTTAAACCATCAGGCCCCTCGTGGTCTCATCCAGGGTCTTCTTTCAAACACTCCCCTTGACTGTCCATCTCGTTTTACAGCTGATGGAGTAGAATCAAAAACAGGGTGGCAAAATTTCTGCTTTGATCCACTGGAGAAACATATCCTTGTTCATAGCAGACTGCCCTGGAACGCTGCTACAACGGGTATCCAATGAGCTGTGTCCAGTTTTGAATGAGTCCAAAGCAGTGACACAAGCAGTGAAGAAGCCACGTGGGCTATCCTGCAGTCAGAAAACGTCAAGAACAGTCAAAGACGTGCTGCCTGTTGCCCTCTCCAAAACAGGGACAGTCCATTCACAGCAGAAAGAGGCCTGCAGAAGTGTTGGCTCCTGACTGGTCATGTTCAGATCTAGAGAAGATCGTGTGGTTGGTGGAATTCTCGGCCAATGAAATGCTGGGGTGGAGAAAAGAGTCCTTGAAGAAATTCCATGATGTGATTATGAAGAGATGTTTCCTGATGTTAAGACAAATGGTGAGGTGTTATCTGTCCCTCCATGCGGCGCGTGGCGATGTGACGTTTTTAATGTCTGTGATTCAAAGCAAGATTGGCTTTGGATGTGCGCACTCAGTGTTGAGATTCAAAAACAACAACAGAAAAATAAAGAAAATCGTCCAACCTTCTGATCCAAAACCTGCAAAACCTGAAAAGCAAACGTTACACCTCCACCCCAAAAAGTGACCAGACGTACCTTTCTCTGACTCCTCTTCCTCAGTCTCGGTCTAAAAATAAAAGTAAACATTATAAGATACGTTTAAGACACAACACAGATTAAAACCAACATATAAACTTTCCAGCCACTGAAATCAATGAATACATTAAGACAAAATTGAAAACGCGTTATAATTGCTACAGAAATCAATGCTTGCGCGCTCTCTCTCTCAAAATAAGAATTTTTAAAAATATGCACCTAATGTTGTAGTTTGACATTCTTCAAATATCACCTCAGATTATATCACCTCAGTTATTTCGCCAGAGGCTCAAATAAAAATTGCACACATTACAAAATCTAATGTAACAGAATTGCTGTTTTAGCCCGATTACAAATGTACATTACTCATAACCATTACGCTGTATGCAATGAGCTTTTTAATTACTGTTGACAAGCATTCATTGACGTCGAAACATTTTAACATACATCGCTGAGTTGTAATCAACAATTCTGTCAAAGCTTCTAAACAACTAATGCTCAACGGCTAGTTAGGAATGCATACTCTATAATATAAAGATATGAAATATAAATCTATGTTTTGTTACACGCCCAACTGTTTTATTTTAAATGCAAATAACCTGTGAATACACTACATGTATATACTACACAATACAACATTTACAGTATTTACAAAATATGAACTATTGTAATAACATCCATTAATCTTATCAAAAAATGATACCCGATATTTATTCAAACGATTGCATTACAAATTTATTGGTACAGTTTCATTGAATCACACACTTTGTAATAAACAACAAGCAAGTTTGCACACTATAGTGCAATATGTTTTGCCCTACCTTAGAGAAGGACTCCTCTTCCATAGTGGTGTCAGCTTCTAGGTCCGTCTTCTTTCCTGAAGATGTGTAAAAACTATTTAGTCAAAACTTCTGAACAACACAGAGACAGGGTGAAATAAACGAGCCAAGTTCACAAAGCAAGATGTTCATTTGAGGCTCACCTTTGTTTTTGGCATATTTTCTCGTGGGCGTGTCAATAGACACCGCAATCTCAAAGCTGTCTGGATCTTCACCTTCATCCTCTATCGCCTGCGCACAAGACGACACGCATTTATTAAAACACCGATTATGCGATTTTTAGATCATGCAAACCCGGATCCGACTGTAAATCGATTCACAGTGTGTGCATAAAGACGCAAATTAACACCACTTATGAAACGACTAAATAAAGCGGGAATAACAGCCGCCGAACTCACAAACTATAATGAAACCAGCAGACCAGCGTTATGAGGTAGTCATTCAGCAAGCTAACGTGCACAAGTGATTACGACTGGACGATTGTTATCCAGCAGCTTGTATCACGGTTACATGCTTTATTAGTCGAAATTCACCCATTCTTTAAATATCTAGTGACTGCATACAATAGTTGTAAATAAAGATGGTAAATAGGTTTGAAGTTGCAAATTATGATCTGAGCGCGTGCAGCAGCTATTGCTAACAGCTAGCTACTGGCATTTAGCCTGCTTAACACCACAATCGTACTTTCTGAAATGTACTTAATTTTGTCACCAGTCTCATATACACATGATCCCAGTTATGCATATAACCAGTTATGAATATCATAAGCGTTTTATTAAAACAGACAAGATAACAAAGGCGTTAGAAGCACGCAAACGGCTAGCTCGCGAGCATTTGCCACCAGCATCGCCGATAAACGTTTTCCTATAAACTTACTTGTTTCAGTCGTGCGACAAGCGTATTTTTCACCCCGGTAACATCCAAATTTCGTCGCTTGAGCTCTGATTTGAGGTCTACCACGCGTAAATCTGTAATCTTTTTAGTCTCCGCTGAAATGGCCACCGACGCCATTTTACCTGCGTACAACTCTCAGCGCGCGGACACAACCGTTACTCGCCGCACGCGCACGCGCACTAATGCGATTTTGGGATACCGCCCTTTACTATAATTGATAGAAACAAGTAACGGGCATTTGATTATAAACCTTTACAACTGTTTTTAACTAATGGCGTGGCTCGTTTAATGAT
>JAZGTJ010010535.1:0-17971 GCA_036877575.1 Botia almorhae
ATTTCTACAGTCCTAGTACAATATGCTACTGTAGATCACAACCAAACCTACAGTAAGTCAGAAATAGTGTCATGCAGATTGATTCGTTTGTGCATTCACAACAAATTAAATCACAACGACAGTGCATGCAAATAAAAGCTGCTATCAGCGGTCACAATTCATTGTTCGATGACAAAGTGAACTATTCCATTTTATGTTGTGTCAGCTATATACCATAGTGCTAAAACTCTGCCGTACATTAGGGAGTAATGGTGCTTGAACAGTTGCTGAAAAGTGTGGAAGAGTGAGATGATTCTTTACCCTCATGTCTCTCTTCTGTCTTCCATTTTGTTCTGTCTTGTTTACACTCCCTCATTGTGCATATCAAACATGCCTGAACTCATGCCTGAACCTGATGACCTGCTTTTTGAAGACACATCGGCCTGCTGAGGTTCGGTCATCATTAAATCGGTAAAAGAGCATGGTGTGTAATTTGGGAATGTGCCCATCCATATCAGTTTCAGCCACTACTAGCAGCTTGAGTGGAGAGAGAGGTGGGGTGAAAGGTGGACCTGTTTACAGCTGCACATACTAATAATATAGATTTGCTCCCTTCACTGTGTCAGGAAGTGGTATGTTGTCGCTGCAGCACACAGATTCCCTTCATTCATATTCTGCAAAATTGTGCTGTCTGAAAACCCTCTGTGTTTGATGCCACTGCTCGCTTACTTGCTTTATTTCTGTCTGTCTGTTTCTTTCTTTCTTTCTGTCTTTCTGTCTGTCTGTCTGTCTGTCTGTCTGTCTGTCTGTCTTAGCAACATGCAATGATGACACATTTTGGATGAGAGCAGAAATTTCATGTGCAACACGTGCCTCTCACCCTCCTCTAGTTGAAGCATTTGGGGATTTAAAATCAATTGGTGACGCATAAAATAATAACAGTGGTAACCTGCTGGTGCAGATTTCAACGGAGTTGCTCCTCTCGTGATCAGAATGGCTGTGATAGACAGATCAGCTGTGAAATATCTCTTTGTATTCCATTTGCCCAGGCCTGCCGTATTAATGATGGAAGCTGTTCAGATATTGTCAGTCAACTGTCCTCGCAATCACTGTAAACATACAATTTTCTCCCTGGTTTTTAGGTGTTTGTCTCTTGTGTGTGCATTGGCAGAACTGTATCCATCAATTCATATAAAAAATGTCACATTATCTTCCACCACTGGGAATTCATTTCTGGATATGATTTTCATTGACAGTAAAAATGAATATCCGGTCTTTACATTAGATTAATAACTTGACAGATGTCATATGCTGTCACACGGTGAGTGCAAGACATTGTTATACTCAGATAGTCTTTCTTATCTTTATTGAGATCTTTTTATTTCAGCCCATGCAGTTTAGAAGTGCATTTACGTGTGAGTCAGCCAGGAAATCAATTTTTCACTTTTGTTGATGCGAAAAGCATTCGTAGATGCTTTTAAAGATGTTTTTAAGACTTTTCATGCTGTAGTTGTTTTTCATGTTTGTAACATTTAGACCCTTCTTCTTATTTGTCATTTGTGTGATAAAACCTGCTTATGAGAAGTGCAGTACATTAATATTACATAGTTGGCAGACACTATAATCCAAAGCAACCAAGAATCCATGACTTGACCTTCTCTACCAGCAGAGCTACAGAAACACACACTGTATTACATTTTTACATTTATGCATTTGGCAGAGATTTTATACAACAGTTACACTGCATTTAAGCTCTACATTTGATCAGTATGTGTGAAACTGCAAACATTTGCACATCCAACTTCATGTTCTATCAGTTGAGCTATAGGAACTGTAATGTTAAAAATCATATATGTAACATTTTCTGTAAGGCCTCTGTGATAGTTGTAGATTTGATGTACGTTGATAATTACATAATTTAGCTTGTGACTATTTTTCTTTCCGCACAGCAACAGTATATTTCCTTAATTCCTCCACTTCTTCAAAGTTTCCCATCACACATTTCCTGAAAAAGAGAGTCAGCACTCCTCCTAAAAGACCCTGTTGTTATTTCGATGAGTACTGAAATCAAAGTGCTGTAATTAGGGGGAGCCAGCTTACTGTTGCAGCTATTGCACAGACTGGCACGGCAACAAGGTGGCCAGCCCTCGTGCCAGGAGTTCATTAGATTACTGGGCACATTACTGTGCCTGTCAACCTTAAAAGCTGTGGTTTGATCGCAGTTTGATGTGGTGAGACCAGTTTTAAAAGCACTTTGTTTTCATGCTGTGACTGGCACAAAATACCAGGATCGTCAGACATTCAAGAAAAGCCAGCAAGCAAAGGCGGGGAGCTCATTTAAAGATTCTGTAACCTTGTTTTAGAAATAATTTACATTTTCCAGCATGACGATGTTCAAGCAGAGCCAACAAGTATATCAGCCAAGATCCTTCAAGTAACACTAAAGTGATCTGACCACTTAGATAATGTAAGTAATTGATTCAGATATGGTCTTCCATTCTTTGGTATTGGCATTCAGGCAGAATGAGCTATTTGGTTCATTTAGCTGTATGCCAGTATTATCTTGACATGATGCCAAAATGATTCCTGTATCCAAAGATGGTATCAGACGTCTTAAAATGACTCATGTTAACTAAATTCTTTGTACAGCTAGAAGCAATGAGCTAGGGCTTTTAATGAACCATTTGCAATTAGTATAAACTCAACAGGTGACAACCAGTTGCATTCTTAACTATTGACATTGATTTATACAATATACAGTAAAAGATAATCAAGAGATAATTTTTATCAATACATTATAATATTTAAAACAGTTAAAAGAACCTGCACACCATCATCTGAAAAAACTCAACTTACTTTGACCATATAGTTTTTTCTTTAGAAAATGTCTTTGCAAGTTTATTTTGTATTACGTTTATTTTGTATGCAAGTTTTAGTATTTATCACAATACATCAGTTCCAAAATGCACTATAAATATATCTCTCGTCCACCTCTAACCAACATCTAACCAAAACTGAAACATTCCCCATCACTGCACAAAGCAAGCACACAGACCTTCATGTGCAGACAAAAACACAGTGCTCAACTCCACACAGAGAGGAGCGAGTTTACAAAGAGTGATGCGACTGCACAGGCAAAGAATGATGAACAATCATAGCCAAGGTCGACATCTTATTGGCTGTACTGAAGTGTCATCGGCCAAGCCCATCATACTCCACAGCAGTCATTTAAATCTACTCTTACTGAAGCTGATTTTCCTCATCGGTACCCATTCCTCTCTGTTAGCGACAGTGCATCAATCCTACTAAAGGCCTATATTGATAACAGGGTCTGTGTTTATCAAGGATAAGCAGAATTGAATGGAAGACCTTCTTTGTTTCGTCTCTGTGGAGTCTGCAGGTAAACATACCATGACTGGAGCTGAAAGATCAAAGTAATGATCTTATCCCAGTGAAAATAAGTAATAAAATCATACATTTAGGAACATAACTTGCCAGGTTTCAGTAGGTGGCTTTTATTTTAGAAATGCTTATCGATAGATAAAATACTGCATGCTTTAAATATAAGAGAACATTTAAATACTGCTTTAATTAATCTCAAACCTATTACCGGTTTACTAATGTGCTTTGTGGAGAGAAGACATAAAAATGACAACATCAAGATGATTAGTTACGCCAACTTCATGATTATAGCAGTGATCAAGCAAGTTTCGGCACAGGTGATACACATCTGCTGGCATTCCCTAAAGCTTGATCTGAGGTGATTCGCCTAGAACTGTTCTCTCATTTTGCTGTTTGTCTGCTTTAAGATGTTTGCCTTTTCACAGACCAGTGTTTAGATTATTAAAAACGTAAGTAATGATAACGCGAGCTTGCAAACTTAGAGATGTGCTGCAAGAAAATTGGCAATTAAACATAATTTGTCGTCGTTGCAGTTTGCTCTTTTAATTACTTTTAATTGTTTTCATTTTCAGTGATTTTGATCTGAACTCTCTTTGTCTGGAACAAAGTAATTTCAATTAATTAGTCAAACAGGACAAAGTTTTTTGATCTAAATGAAAGTTTATTATGAGAAGTTCATGCGGGCTGTAAATAGTGGCTAGTGATTAAAAAGTTGTTAACTATGTTGTTTTGTGTGTGCTCCAAACTGATTATAAATGCTGAGCAGATCTGTACTGCACACCAACTACTGCAGAGCAACACAATCGCTCACGAAAATGTCCATCTAGCAGTGTTTAACCAACCAGCTCCAAAACTTTCTGTTGAAACATAAAAACTTCCTCTCAAAAATCATGTCCAAGCTAACCAGTGCCTCAGCAAATCCAAACTGATCTTAAAGCAGCACAAGAGTTATGTTTCGGCAGCGTATTGATGTGGCTTTATGGATGGGATTTATATTTTTTGTACAGAATAACCCTTATTCCCAGTAGGAATATGGTTATGATTGTCATGGCTATCCCAGATAACAAAAATAATTATTAACTAACTACTCAATAATTTTTTGATATATGTGACACATAACAAAAAATGCTCTACAAATGTTACGGCAATAATGTTTTTTGATAACTTTAAGAGACGTTTTAGAGAATGTTAGCCAACGTTCTGAGAGCATTGCCTGTTAGCTGGGTATGCTGTAAAAGGCAACAACCTGGTATATTCACAGAGCTAAAGAATGACCAACTACATTCGAGAGAGTGAGAGAATAAAACAACCTGTGTGACCAAGATCTTTTCTCCCACACTGGTTTATCTTTTAGTCTTAGACTTGAAACTAAGATGGATTAAATCTGTTTTCCTTAAAAAAAAGAAAAACATAAAGATGGTTCTTGGGGGAGACAGACAGTGTATGTTTCTTACTTTTCATGAATGATTCAGCAGGTACAACCTGAAATAGAGATGGTCCCCCACTCCCACCCCTTCCTGAGGGGGCGTGAGGTTAAAGATGCACCTCTGGAGGGCAGGGGAGGGGTGGAAGCTCTTTGGTGCTCTGCCTCTCCCTGTCGGACTATATGAGGAAATGAGAGGTGGAAAGATATTGAATTCTGAATGGCTTTTAGCTCACAGTTCACAAATGAGAGACAGCGTAGTATTAAATCAGCATTCAGGGAGAGTCTTGTGAGTGAAGGAGGAACAGAGAAGAGACAAGAAAAGAATTAAACCTTCCCGTCCACCAAACACATAAAATGTCCTGACATAGAATCGCCCTAGGACCTGTTTGACACTGTGTCAACATCTGCTATCTACATGCTACGTGCATATTTGTATATTGTAAACCTTTACAAGTGTAATTAACCTGTCTTTTTGACATTTGCTTGGTTGTGATTGTGTTGTATTTAATTTTAAGTATTATTGCCTCTTGGGGACAAAATGTTTTTCATGGCCCATTAATCTGATCTCATTTAGGCCATAGGAGTGTGATATGTCTAAATTTGTCACAGAGTCATCCTGGATAATGGCAGTTTGGTAAGAGAATTAGCATGGAGCTCTGTTCAATTTCGCATCTTAAAAAAATGCATCACTGGAGACAGCTGCACTCTGGAACAAGGTTATAGGGTTTTGAGTTTGTCCCACAAGAAGAATCTTTAAAAGTGCCAGAAAGAACATTTGTTGAACAAAAATGATTTTAGGTAAAAAGATTTCTTAATTCTTCAGAACTTGTGTAGACTTTCATTGTAATACTTTCTGTAAATATTTATGATTTAAGCATATTTTTAATTAGACAATAAAATACCAATAAATATGATTTTATAATACAGAATACATTGAATGTAACAATGTGAATCCCCATGACTATATTGACATTAAGGTTAACTGTCAACTATCATCGTTTGTCTCAAAAATACTTTTGCATTGATGCACTGAGGAATGTGGTTTGCCCTAACTATTGTCAGTGATTTAAGAAAAGTGAGGGACATTTAAAAGCGGTACAGAGGCAAACACAGGATCATGGAAAGCCAAATTATGGAAATTGATGTTCTAGGTAAAATTCAAGTGGGCATGTTCCACTGGTTTGTGCATTATTTTATGTTCAAATCGCTGTCCAAATAGCATTATTAACAAGTAGCACAAGTACAAAGAAGTGCTGGTAGTTGGTCCACACTGATATAGTTGAATAGCATCATTTTGTCATCCTTTTGGAGTAAAAAAAACTAAATTAGAGAGAGGCAGCATCACTGCATCATGAGAAAGGATTACTGCAAAATGTACTTTAGCTTTCAACAACTTGCATCAAAGACTAGCATGATTTCCAACCGCCATTTGCAATTAAATGTCCAGGTAGAACTTCTGAATCAGGAGATTCCTACTGCAGTAAGAACAGATATGATTTCTTCCCTGAGTGTAGAACTGCTTTACCTTATAAACTCATCAACAAGTCTGACATTCCACCGTACCGTCGATGACCAGTGTGCCCACTTTCCATGACCCGTGGAGCCTTCTGAAGTTCCATCAGCGGATGACAGCATATGTTGCGGCAGGAGAAATCGGAAGACAGCTTATGTCAGCTTACAATGCACTGTTTAAACCGAGAAGATCCAAGCAGATGGCAGATGCAGACCAGCACCCACTTTTCAGCCTTGACAGATGGTCTGGCTCTTTACTAGAGATCTCTGCCTGAAGTCCCCAGCCATAAACCCAGTCCAAAGAATGCAGGACCCTTCAAAGTAATACAATATATCAATCCTGTTTTACACTGTTTACAGCTTCCACCTAATTACTAGATCTCACCCACTTTTCACTCTGCTGAAATCTGCATCCCCAACAACATGCACCTTCTGCCTCTAGCCTCTTTGGACTTGATGGAAAATATGGTCTACTGTATCTGATCCAGGAGATTTTTGACTTTAGACCACAACGTTTTACCTTGTGGATTAGATGTATTGTGGTCCAGAATAATGATTACAGGCTTTAGATGAGGATGTCCTGAATCCATCTCTAATCAGCAGCATCGTGTCCGTTCATATTGAAATGGGGCACGTACCCCATTTATTTTGTGAGCCAAACTTGCAACAAACCAAATCTAAATTGGTTTAAAAAATCATTTTTGTCAACCTAATGTCAATTAATATTCAACAAAAATACATGGTGAACACTGGCTGTTAAAATCTGTCTGATCCTGCAGCTACACCTCCCAACCACTTAACTTGATTTTTGAGTGCATTCTAATCATTTAAAGCACCTGTATTTAATTTCCTTAGCATGTGTGTAAATAAAGGTTTAGATTTAATAAAGACTAAGAAAACACTTCAGCTTCCATGTTTTAAACATAGCAATCTGCATTTATTTCTTTGGCTTGGTGCTTGAGTTGTATACTTCTCCACCTGCTTAAATGATAATAATATATACACTACCAGTCATAAGTCTGGGATCACTTATTATTTTTTTAACAATAAATAAAAACTTTATTAAAACTATCAGATACCACAAAGGCAGTTATAGGAATTATGACTAAAGAAAATTACAGATAAATCAAACCATATTTTAGCATATTTAATATAGGCAGCCTAGAATTTGCACAAATGTTCTCTTGGTATTTTACAATCTAGTTTCTTGAGGCATCGCCCTGCGATGGTTTTTAAACAGTAATGAAGGAGTTCCCATCTGTGCTGAGAACGTATTGGCTGCTTTTTGTCATTATTCAGTCCAGGTCAACCATTTCTAAAACATTTTTTAAGAAATTAATTTATGTTGGCAATTATATTGTCTACAAAACTAATTTCAAACATTAAGAAAATGCCTTCATATTGAAAGGCTTTAAGATCATAAGAAACGTTTTAGGCAAGTGATCCTAAACTTTTGACCAGTAGTGTATATCAATATATATCATTTACACCTGTACGTTTTTCATTTCTCATAACGTACGTGTTTCATTTTTCATCACGAAAAAGCATCCTCTAAAAATAATGATAACTTTTCTATTTTTTGTTTAAATAATTTCCAGAATTACTGGCAAGCATAGCCAAAACTGGTTGATACTGTACTATTGGTCTAGTGTGGAGAACTGCCCTAATAGCTTTAGCACCTGATGTTCTATAAATAGATTGGGTATGCTACATAGCCAGCTGAGTTTCCCTAATGTCACATGTCAAGCATTAAACACATCATTAGTAGTGAAAAGAGGAGTCTGACAGCCACATTAAACTCAATTATTTCAGCTATTCCAATACAGAAGGGAACCGTGTTCATAAAGAGTACCGCCAGATTCTCCATTGCGAATGACATGCATTCAAAGCTGTCAAACTGTGCTGCTAATAAGCTAATACCGCCAACAATTGGTAATTAGCCGTCCCAGAGTAAGCAATTAATTATCATTTAACAATGCGGCTTCCCTTGTTATCGGTAAAAGACGGCTCACTTGATGTTTTCTTTAATAGTCCTAAACTTTATTGGCTCTCAAACATGAAAAGTCAATTACATGTGAAGGAGGACACTTAACACAGCTCCCTGCAGAAGGAGAGGTTGATTGAGGCCATACAGTTCCTCAAAGCATTAAACTGATGCTGGACACAAATGAAAGGCTGATAATTAAAAATCATCTGGAAACAAAAGACTCAATTTCAACCTCACTTTCAGCCACATTCTCACCACAACATTATAAAAGTGTCACAGTGGGACGTTTGGAATAGTAAATCCCCTCAGCAGGTCACGTTCTCTAGAACATTCATTCTTATACAGTACTTCTTTAAAACAACATTTCTTTAAATACTTCATAAAACCGTTCAAAAACTAAATATATAAAACAGTTCATAAAGTATATTTGTTTTATATATCTTTGTGTTCCTGTAGCTCAATTGGTAGAGCAGCGCATTAGCAGTGCACAGGTCATGGGTTCGATTCCCACAGGAATACACATACTGATTAAAAGTACGCCTTGAATGCACTGTCACTTCAGATACAAGCATCTGCCAAATGCATAAATGTAAATGTATGTTTACTGCATGTTCTAAAATAAGAACGTGAATTCGGTATAGTGTGATATGTTTTTCATTTTTTAACTGTGCATAGTGATTGACATTTCAGTTTTTGAAGGAAAAGTTGGACAAGCCCTTGTCTTGCTAACACAAACATGGAATGTTTTTGAATTCTCATAATAGCCTTTAAATTCTCTAAAATGCTGGTGTGGTGGTAATGAGCAGAGATTTGAGGCAATGATTATTTATTATTAATATGCAAACTGTATTTTAATAAAAGTAATTAACAAAACAAAAAAAATCTGTTAGGTATTAAAGTTTTAATGTTCTCATTCTTAAAACACTCCTAAAATAAAAAAGTAATCAGAAACAATAAAAATATTAAGCTATTGTATTTTTAAAGCATGTTATATAAAATCATCCTAGAAGACAGAAAAAAGGAGAATATTTTTGTGATAGAAAATTATAAAAAATGAGAAAATAATTATGAGAATGTTTCACTGACAAGATACATGAAACATTCACAGCAAATTACAAAGTAATTAAAACCAAGTGTTGGGCAGCTAGTGATAAATTCTGATAAAATCACATATAATCAACATGCGCATGTGCAGAGCATTTTCAATCTCCCTGCCCATCCTACGCTACGTTCTCCGGTCTCCATCCTTTGTTATGTATTTGCCAGCACAGCAGTCCAAGGTATAGTATTATTAATTTATCAACTTGTGATTTATGAACTTGTATCAATGAATGAAAATTTATATTCTACTGTTTGTGTGAAAAATAACGTACTATTTGCTTCATTTTACCCAAACATTGACACGGTCAAAGTATGATTATTTCTAATTGATCTTATTTTGTATTAGTATTAGTTGAGTATTAGTGACCTGACATGAGAGATTCTTTCTGTACAACTTCGTTCTAGCTTTATAGTTGTAGTATTGTAAATCTGTAACAGTATTTAGTGCTAATGTGTGAATATAAAGTTTTAATTGTTTCAACAATTAATTCATGACAATTGTGCCTTAGTTTACATGCTAATCATGGTAATTATGTTTATACTTATTTGGTCTTATTTTAAAATTGTGGTGATGTTTAAATTTTGCAAGTAATATTTGTATATACTGTATCAGATTCCACTTCTGCACATGACTTGTCCACCCTACTGACTGATGGGAAGTCTGTCAGCAAGTCTTTAACCTCTGTTTGACTGTATGTATTAATGTATTTTCATACCAAACAGTGTTAAGATGTTATTGTATTGGAGATTAGCAGAGCTGTTTTATTCAATTGTATGTTTGATATATTAAAATTTCAATAAATGTTTAAATAAATTCATAGTCACCTTTGAAAAATATCTATAGGTTTGTTTTAAATTTAATCTGCATTACCCGTTTAAAATAAGTATTTACAATATTAACATTAAATCAACATTAAATAAATACACTTTGTGTGTGGGACCCTAAAGTGTTTAATGTGTATATGTGCAAGTAATAATTCCTCAACACCTTGAGTGATTAAAAATGAAATACTAACACAGTCTTTGTATAATAAACACTTTGGTCAGTGTTGTTTTAGCACTAGCAAAGATGGACCTGTATGTTCACCAAGTGACCATTTTAACACCCATGGTGGCAAATCTCCCAACATATTTTTGCTGTGTTGTAATGATGGCAGTATTTTACCATCATAATGCATGATAACTGTTAAAAATGCTTCAAGGGGGCATTTGAACAATTGCACAAGTTAAGTGGTGTTTGTGCATGGCATTATTTCCCTAATGTTATATTGAAAAGTCTTGCAGTGAGTGGATGCTATAAATGCACACAGCAGTGCTCCAGTAGTTTCCACATTAGATCAAACTGGCTGATGACTCATTCCCCCAATATTCTGCTAGTCACAGCGGCTAAGACATTTTGGTATGTCGTATATTGTTCTGAAAGCTCCTTGTAAGAAGACTAAGTTTGGCTGGTTGGCAGGATTAAGTTTAGGTGGATGACAGGGCTAAATGTGGATGGCTGCCAGTGCAGAACCTGAAGTTCTGATGGTTGTTCCACACGGGCAAAATCCAACTGTGCCAAAAACTTTATGGGAGGGCTGGGTACTTTTTAGACCCACATACACATATTCAAATATAAATACATACTTAAAAAAGCAGGAAATAAATATAGATGATAGATCATTAAAGATGAAGAACGCAAGATGACAGATATCTGCAGCTCAGCTCTCTGAAGCCAGATTGTGTTTGCCTGTAGATTTCTGTTGTGTTTGTCTGTTTTGACATGTTAACAGGACAGCTGATGGACTTGTTTTCTGATATAATGTGGCTGCTTGAATTTTCAGCTGACAGTGCCAGAGAAGGTCAGCAGTCAGCCAGATCACCTCTCTGCTGTCCTCAGTCACTGAGGCAAAGCTAAAGGCCGCCCAGGGCTGGACAAATGTCAAGTCAACTGCTGGAACATGCCACCTGTCACCATCACCTCAAGACAGGAGGATTCCTGAAGTGAATTGCAGAAGAGGGTCAAGATATGAAGATATGAGGGAATATACTTGAAACTTTTTCAGGTGGTGAACAACTTTCAAACAAAAGTAACAGTACAACAAAATGTGGGGACCGTCTAACAGCCTGGAGGAATCTGTGGAGGAAAACATTGACTACTTCAAAATAATTGGCTACAGTTTTACCCTTAGTGTATACCCTATATCTTCAAATAACCTTACTTTTATATTAAACAACAGTATGCATCATTTTTCTTGAGATAACAACTGTTTGGTTCTTATCTCATTGAAAACAACTAATTTCTGTGTGAACTACAGTTGTAAACTGCAGAACAAGAATACTAGAAGCATCTTTAAATTATGCTTTGGTGTCTCTTTTTTTAGTTTTAATGTTTTAATGGGACTTAAGATAGTTTTAATGGGACTAAGGTAACTCTTTTTTCAATGTACATTCAGTATATGATGCTATATTTACCAGGATCTTTAGAATCCTATTAAGTCTGTGATTCCGGTTGCCGCAGACTGTCTGGCCAGCCTGTCATGAATTACTTGTGGATATTAGTTTTCCTGTTTACTGTAACGGGGAAACTAATCCAAAAACTCCTGTTGTCTAGCTTTCTTTTGCCCGAGGAGCAGCCCCACAGGCAAGTGTACCAGCAATGCCTTACACAGCATGTACTCAATATTGCAGACTATCACTCTCCAATTCCTGGTAAAATGTTGTAAACAGAAAACAAAGACAGTTTCTCACTTTAATGGTACTTGTTTTTCCTCCAGGGAACTTGTTGCCCTCGCTGAAATGTGGACATTTAAAAAATATAAATATACAGTCAAATCAGCAGAACCAGAAGATTAATGTTACATTGCTGAAAAATAGCCACTACCAACATTTCAGTTCATTCTATGGGCACAAACACAGATTCTGAGCTCTTCTCATCTTCCCTGGCTGGAATGAGATGCTCGCTCTACTTCCCCAGCCTCAAACATCAAAACGATACACACGGCCAATCAGCCACAATAAATGTAGATTGTTTGTTTGTGTGGAGTTTTAATCTTGTCAGGAAGGCTGCTGGTTTTACAGCAGTATTTGTAATGTATGTACAACAATAAATTGACAGGCAACTGCAGATCTGTGGATCTACAGTGACCCCTGATGGCTGGGAGAGACTTAAGGCGAGCAGTGCAGTGTGAACGTAATCCTTGACCTACTTAACGCCTGTGTGTGTTTCTTACTAATCTCAAAGAACTGTGTGCAGAACTAATGCAAATAGCTCTGCCCAGAGAAGAGAAAAATTACAGAACAGAAGACAACAGTGATAAAAACAAATTTATCTGTGAAAGAGTCAGATATACCATTGACAATTAGTGGTTCTTCATGGTCCATAGATCTTGTTCAGTTCACTATTTTGTCTCTAAATGGCAGGACTGTTGCAAAGACATCTCTGTGATGTCAGTAACATTACAAAACAAGATTATGAGCATGTTCGTCTGCAAAAATCATTTAGGTTTCACTTGATTTGTTTTATAATTCATTCTGGATTAAATATTTAATGTTTCAGGCTATTCTTCCTATTAGGATTGACAATTTCACCCCACAGATATTGGAGTTCACCTGTGTCCAAAAGTCAGTCAGTGCATATCAGATATCACATTGCACACACTGGTTTGTTTATCAAATACCAAGAGTAGTTCCATCTCTCTAAATGTATCTTTGCAGGTCATTTGCCCAGGCCACTGAATGTATGCAGAATGTTTGGAATGTTGGTATACCAATTAAATGAGGTTTACTTAATCCATTAAGTTGATGATTTAGACCACTGCTTAATCTTCCAAACAACAAAAGCAGCAACTTTGACATTGAAGCGCACGTCAGATTTCTCACAGCCTGTGGAATTAGAAAATAAAATAGTACATAAATAGAAAGCAAGTACAGAAACCCCCTAAATCTGCAGATCAAGAGAAAACAAAGTATTCCCAGCACACAAGTGGGAGATCTTCAGCTTTTAGTTTAGTTGTGTTCTACTTTTACCGTACTTTTAAAAACTTTTTTGTGTTTTTTAAACCATTGTAAACAAAGAAGAGAATCCTTTCAAGAATCCACAAGCCTTATTTTTAACCATGTCAGACTTGTTCAAAAGGGACTTTTCCACCCTAACTGAGTTTAAAATAAAAACAACAACACTTAAACCAGCCCAATTTCACGTCGTGAAACGAACCATGCCCGTGCATGGTTTAGAGCAATCAGACTGGTCAAACAAACCAAACTTTGGGGGTCAAACGCATGTGAATGGCATAGAGTGCCTAGTGTAAGTACACCCTAAGTTCCCTTGTTTTTTTTTATTTCTTATTTCACCAACGTGTTTTATGTAATTCATGTGAACATTCATTTTGTTCCTCTCAGGTAATTCTTAATATTGCCTCTTTGCATTTCATGGTATATCCACCTCATTGTCCAATGACAAAGTAATGTTCTGAGAGCATGGGAGGGATACTCCTGCATCCATCTCAGTGACCTTCACAAACCACCTCACCTTATTTCTTATGTCAAACCACTCGAACCGCAATTCCGGCCTACAGATGCTAAACCTCTGAAACTTTAGAAGGGTCATGACAACATCAAACATAGACCCATTGCTGAAAGGCTAGGTTCATCTTGACAACTTATTGTCCTTGGTATATTCGTCACCCATGTTGATTCCATTAGCTGTTGCTGACAGACAGTCTGAGCAGCTGGGAATTTATCAGTCTGATGTCAAGCAATGCAGAGCGACTGGGCCCTCAAAGCATTACTTTTTTAAGAGGCCCCCGGAGGTCTGCTCTGCTTTGAAAAATATACAAGTGAGTGATGACAGTTTCAGTACCAATGTGAAAGAGAGTATTACACAGTGCCCAGCAATTGTTATTGAGAAAAGGACTTCAAGATAACAGTAATTATGAAATGGTTATTATGTGATAACAACCATGAGCTTTGGCCTCTGAATATTCAGTGGTTGGACCTGGTCTCCATTTTACTTTTACTCAAGTGAAGTTGAAGTGTGTTGCTGGGAAAATGAATTGATGCACAGCACATCTCTTTTGACATGAGCTACTCATATCCTGATTGACTGAAGCTTCTAAGCCTAGCTGTGCTTTTGCTACACTTCTGTTCAACAACACAATGTTGTAGAGTGAACATGCTTTACTTGTGCAGTGTGAATTCGGATCAAATTCCTATACTTCCAAACATAGAAATAAAAAAGAGCTATTCAGATAAGAGACCAATATTTAATGTTTAATATTGCTGCTCTGATGTTTCAGTCTGTTTTCACTGTGTTTTCAGAAATGGTGTCAGCAATTATGTCACAAATTGTTTCAGCCAATAAGCAGCTACTAACGCCCAGCCCCTCTGAAGCGGTCTATCCTCTATTTTTGAGTGCAGATAAGGAAATAAATTCTCGTCCCTCTTGACATTTTTATTAACTTGTGTATTTCATCAGATGCACAGATTCTGCATGGCAATCACTAGCTGCAAATGTAACAGCACTAAAAAATTCAATGAGATCTCTAAATTTCAATTAAGGAAGTGGCTAAGTGACATTACACTTTAAGTTCATCATGTGCAGCTTAATTTATTTTACTATTCTGAGAGTAACAGAAAGATGCATCAAATGTCTGAGCAAAGATGAAGTGGTACTGACAGTTCAGATTAAATGCTGTGGATATACTATATAACACATATACATTTCCTTATAATGTTATTTTAAAGCAAAGCTTTACTGCCTTTAAAGTGACTTTAGAGTTTTATAGTAAAATGTACAAACTGCCACACAGGCTTTGATGGATGAACAAAAAAGGCCTTTTAAAAAAACTAAATGAATAAGTTGAAATCTTAAAGATTGATACATAACAAATTGACTTGGCAGTTTTTTTAATCTGAATACTACTTTTCAGAGTTTACATTTTTGTGAATATGCATGTAGAAACAGTTTAACTCTCCAAAGTTTGACAGAAAGAAACATGCACATCAGATATTGTCAGGTTCAGAAGACAGACAGCTGCTAGAGGACTAATATACAAGACTTTCACATTGGTTAATATTTTGTTTACTGATTTTTATTAAATGTCTCATAGCCTATTGGGATATTTGTATAATTACCAAGTAACGGCAATTCACATACAGAAATAAGCTGTAAATGAGAGGGAGAGTGTTTGAGTTTCTCAGCTGATAATTAGACAGAGACAAAATCTGCAGCCATTTTTTTTTATTTTTTCTGCACTGATGCTGTGAGAAACCAGGCAAAAATCAGCAGAATGAATTTAAGCATGGTAAAATGCTCTTAACAACCTGAAATTACTGCATTGTACTGCATTGAATCTAACAAATAAGCTCACAGCAGGGAATGTGTAGAGCTTTTGGGATTGGTGTTTCAATTTTGTGGAATTCTGCAGGTGCGGATTCCGTGTTGGCCTGCTGATAACTTTTAAAACTTTTGATTGGAAACATCTCTGTAAAAATAAAGTCCTCTAATTTAGCGTAAGATGATATTTCTCTGTTCATTCCATGTTTTGCTGGCAATAAGCATTAACTTTGTGGGTTTGGCAGAACGTGATGTGTGTGAAAAGAATATGAAATGTTCATCCAACATGAAAAAGCTCCCAGAGGCCCTTCACTGTTTGCAGATATTCTGCATGTATGCTTCGATCCGGGCCCACCACAGGGTGCCACGAATTCCAAGTTTATAATCACAGTCATCAGGCATTAATATGTACCGAATGCTCTTCCCACTTTTAGATAATCCCAGCAGAAGTGCACATGCTTTCTCAAGGGGTGTAAGATACTCTTAAGTGCTGCATTTCAGGGGGGGGCACAGCTAATGTCCTTGAACATATTGCTTCTATGGCTGGTTATCCTCATCTCAAGCTAATGAACTCTGCTGATATCACAATTACCATCACCGTGAATAAATTAATATCTGAATGGGTCACACCCTGCTAGTGAACTCCTATGTCTGTCATTATATAATAACAATCAGTGCTCTCTTCTGCATTTAGCATAAGCACGAAAGGACAAGCTAGAAACGTGCAAAATGCATGTGCTTTCTTAAAGGTGCATTTACATGTGCTAACTAGAAAAAATGTCTAATTGTGAACATTTGCTAAGGTCACTATGAGGGAGGAGATTTCCTTAACACCCTCTATAATGCCTACAATAAGAACAATTAACAATAAAGTTTAATGAAAAGTCTAAACAAACACAACCTTCTCTTTTAACCTTTGACCCCGCCAAGGTATCATGTGTTATATGCATATCGACTGCATTTTCTGATGTGTTGTAGGTTTGTTATCTATCTTGGCAAGAAGGAAAGTCATTATACATCTCACTGCTTTCCCAAGACATCAAGAACAAACTCATCAAGTCTCTAATTGCTACCATTTAATAAACAGGGCTCAGTTGGATCGCAGTACTGACTTTCGTTGGCCTGCAGTGATGGACATTTAGCTGTAATTTGAAGGCCAAATCTCAACAGACATTTTACAACTACATATACAAGAGATGCAATTATTCATCTCCCTAACTCACTCAATTTATCCAGGGGAATCACCACAACAGTTAGCAACAACTTAAGTGTAAATCAACTGCTCAAATCCAGCAGCATTTAGACATTCATTCTGAATCACTGCCTTGAATATTACGCAGAAAAAAAATCATTGGTCGCAGCCTAAACCTGCAAAGTGGATATGAAAGGGAAAATATTCTCTCTGACCCAAACTTGTAAATTCATTATAGAGAGAATTTTGTCATTATTGCTATTTTGTCACTTAAGAGGTTGACAGGCCAAAGTCTGTTTTCTCTGTATTATATAGAAACAAGCTGCCAGGATATTTATGAAGATAAATAGAATAATAATCTGTCTATTCTATCTATTCTACAGAGGAAAAAATGTCATACATTTATTTGGAATGACATTAGGTTGGTAAATGACAATTTTCACTAACCTTCAACGACAAATTCCTGTTGCCAAACAATCCTTGCTTAGCAACAGAACAATTACACGTTCATCAGAGCAAACAGCAAATTCTTGTAAACTTCTCAATCTCTTTGTCATGGAAAAGACACAGAAAAAGGCTTTTACAGGAGATTATTTAATGAACAGACCCCAAAAAATGAAGCTCTGACATATCTAAACACCGAAAAGTCAAAAGTTTTCATTCTCACAGTATAAATAGTGGCGCTTTGACTCTTTTTTAAAATCTTTAGGGTTCTACATTCTCCTCAGTCTGGCAGACCGTTTATTGGAACTTTAATGAAACAACCCAAAACAGCTAAATCATCTCCTTCAACACTATAGTGTATACATGCAGGTCGGACTGTGTGAAACATGCTTCTGGGAAAAATAAAAATGATATGGATCGAAAAGTAACTATTTACACAACAAGAGATATGTGTATATTTCCTCACTGTAGTACAGTGGCATATCAAATGGTAATGATACCATGATACTAAATTTAATAGACTGTGGTATATTTGTGATACTCCAAACTTGGTACAAAATCAATCTAAAACAATACCATGGCACTACAGTGGATTTTCAAAAACTCAAACTA